>BQNB010043974.1:0-45169 GCA_026074375.1 Tanacetum coccineum
TCTAGAGTATTAAGGTGTAGATTCCGCATACACTTTAATATACACACAAAGTTTCTACAACAAGTTATTTTGGATTTATACAAGGTAATTTAACCTTAGACAACCTAAGGAATCGATCTAGGTTTGGGATCAACACCACATAAAAGACTCCAATTGATCACAAAGCCATGGAGCGTATAACATCACAATCAATCACAATCAATAACCATATAACACATAATCACAACAACTAAAACATTTAAACTCATAGCATCATTTTCACCCCAAGAAAACATAAGAAAAAGGAGCTATGAAATTCACCTGATGCTAAAGTAATTCCCAAAAACCTCGCACACAGCTAAACAACAAAATAACACGTGTTACACGCTACTAATCCAAAAGCTTAAGCACATGTAACAATCATATGATGGATGTCTAAGGTGTTTATTTACCCTCATGGGTCACCCCGACACCATGCCTAATATTTACCAATTTGTTTACACACTTTTTCAGTGTTCAACAATTTACCCAAAAACACATAATTTTAGTGTCACTTTACTATTTTCTAAACCACACCTACTGACCTTTATAAATTTTACCAAAAATCACAGGTTCAATATCATGAGTTTATTATCTCCACAATTTTTCCACTAATTTGTTTCCCCTCTTAAGTGGCCCAAATAAAATCAAACTTTTAACTACTCAGTTTCGAATCTGAACGAACACTAAAAAGTTTGGACCTAAAAACCATACTTAGACTCCAAATTAGAAGCTATCCTTTGGGGATTTTTAATAGACACATATAACTAAACTCCTGTAGGTTGGATAATCCTAGTTCAAATTTTAAGTGGGGGTTTTACACCTCATAATTTGACCTAAATCTGACCTGAATTTACTGCTTTGATAACTTTTCTTGTAACCAACATTTGAATGACTTTCCGACCTTAAAAACTTTCGAGGCCGGATGTTCTGGAAACTAAACTCTCTGAGCTACAACCTAGGCTCAATAATCATATCAATTCATGCTTTTAACCACTAGATATCATCGAAACAACATAGCCCTTAAATTCTGTCAAGCCCCAAATCAAGTTCTAACGCGAATTAAGCCTAACCAATTACACCCATAAGCTTCTAATTAAACCCTAATCATTATATAATGTTTATTATATCATTAATTAAAGATATTATGAAACCCTAATTATCCATCATAATAATTATTACATGTTTTTAATGATAATTAACTCAAAGGATTATAATTTATACCTTAAATCTTCGAATCTTGAACACAAAAATCACCAAACTTGAAAAAAATATTTTTCTTCTTTCTCTCTTGGGGTATTCGGCCAATCAAGCTCACAAGGGGCAGAAAAATTTTGTTTGTAGGGTTTTATTATTATATATATATTGTGTGGATAATTACCTAATTAGAGTTTTACTTAAACTAGGATTTGATTCCTTTTTTTTCTTTTTTTCCTTCCTTGGCCGGCCACCCTTAATAACATATATATATTTTTTTCTTTTTATTATTAATTCCATAATTACTTATATTACCTTAATTTTCTACAAAAACCTAAGTCAATTTGGTAAACCTTTTCACATAAACGCAACTTACTAACTTTCTAAAATTAACTTTTCATTTCACCAACTCACTTTCTATTTTTAGAAAGTTTGCTATAAACTTCTATATCTCACTCACTTATTTCATTTCTAAAATGCCACATTTCCCATAAACGCTTAACACTAATCATCCAACTATTGACGTAGTATTACATGCAATACGCCAATCCTTTTCATTATCACAAATACTTAGATACGTACGTATGTAATACTTACACAAAATAATACGTATACATAAAATCACACTACTATTTTATTGTCACAATCAATCAAAATGAGATGATCACGCTCCATAGATTGATAATCAAACTCACATAGAATCACATAAACACATAATTATAACACATAAAGATATATTGGTCAACTCTAAAGGTTTGACTAACCTGGTCAAGACACGGTTGTCACATTTCTTCACCACCAAGATCAGCAGGTGTATCAAAAATCAGATCATCATCCAGCCTCTGAGTCTTATCCACTAAAGAAATCTCAACATCAACATCAATATCAGAAATCATTCCCCCCTGTTTGGATGCGTTCTCCTCAGCACCCAAACTAGCTTCCTTTGAAGATTCCACTTTGGTTGCAGAACCAATCTTTCTTAATCTTCTAAGAATTGAGGGTTTTGACTTTCTCCTTTTCTCTAGCTTTTCAACCCTCTTCTTCAAACTTAAAATTTTAGTAGCTTGAGCAAGCTTGTCCTTCTCCAAAGCATCAACCTTCCTCTGCAAACTTGTATACAACGCCATCAATTCAGCTAGTTGCAGACTACCCTCTTCACTTCTAGGTGGGTTAACACCAGTAAGAGGTGAATCATAGGGTGATGAGTGAGTAGGTTCTTATTCAGGGAAATCATGAGGTGTGGATGGCTGGTTTTGTGGTTCAAATATGGAAGGAGCACTTGTGGTGGCTGGTTGCTCTTCATCAACAAGCATCTCAACATCTTCATCTGGTTGAGTTTAAGGTTGAACTAGCATAGTGTCAAATAAAGGAGTCTTATTCCCAGAAAATCCTTTACCAACTCTCCTCATATTTGCAAACACCTTCTGAGTAAGAGCAGGGGATGTATACTTTGTGTGATGACTGGTCATATCATCCACTTGATTGTCCAAAAATACTTGTATAAACCGTGGATACATCAAAAACTTGGCTGAACTATCCACATTTCTGACCATGCTATAAAAAATATATTTAAAAAATTGAATTTTCTGCCTGTGGCTAGGCAGATGACAGCAGAGGCCATGGTACTGCTAAATTCATTACATGCAGTCCTCTTGGCACACAGACATTGTATAAGGGTGTGGATTAGAAACTTCCATTGTAGAGCAAAGAAGGCCTTGTAGAATGTCAGCTTTGGTGGAGGTTTTTCATACCCAATTCTAGCAAGTTCTTCAAAAATCTCATTATTTAGCATAAAGAGTCGTTGCAGTCTTGGTAAAATTGGAAAGTACCACATTACCTTTTCCAGAATGTTTTCGTATACTTTATGTGTCTTATTATCCTCCTTCCATCTTGATATCCCACAAGTTGGACAAACAGTCAACTGCTTGTTATCCTTCTAGTAAAGAATGCAATTGTTGCTACATACATGTATCATTTTGTATCTTGATCCCATCATTCTCATAAGTTTTTTGGCCTGATAAGTTTTTTCAACCATTTTGTTACCAGCAACATAGCATCTTTTTTAACAATCCTAGTAATTTAGTAAGAAACTTATCAGAAGCTCCATACTTACCCTTTAAGTTAAGTAGTTTAACTATTGCAGACAACTTTGTGAAGTCATGACATCCTTTGTAAAGTGGCTTCTTCGCGTCTAATAATAGTTCTTGAAACTTGGCAAGGTCATCCTTAACAAAACTTTCTTTTGTAGCATTAACCATTTCTACTGTTGCTGGGCCATCTGTTGGGAAAATAGATTGTAACAGACTTAATACTGGTAGTATAACAGTTAAGTCTGGTAGTTATAGTTAGTTCTGTTAGTATTGAGTTAATACTGGCAGTACTAAGTTAAGTCTGGCAGTACTAAGTTAGTACTGGTAGAGTAGCAGTACTAGAGTTAGTACTGGTCATAGTTAGTACTGTTTATAGTTAAGTCTGTTTATCAAACAGAATAGTAATAGTTATCTTAGAGATATCTTAGGAGATATCTTAGGAAAGGATATGTATTATCCTTTGACGTTTGTAAAGTGAATTAGGGTTTTCCTTGGTGTATAAGAGGAACCCTAAGGCACAATGATATGTACGTTTTGATTGAAAATCAATAGAAGCATAAAGCTTAATAGCATTTTAGAAATATCGTTTCTTCTTTACTCTTGTGTTAAGATTCCGCATTAACACTTGATAATTCATAGTCAGTGTCTCTCATATAGTTGATTTGGATTTATCCAAGTTATCTATCGTCTTACAAAGGCTAGTCAGATCCTAAACAAAGGACCTACAAGTGGTATCAGAGCCTTTAGAGGGACTCTGAGAAAGAAGAATCACTAGATCACAAACAAACACTCTCATACAATTCTATACAAAATGTCTAACCCTTATTTACTGCTGCTAAGTGTTTCCCACTATGAGATTATCAGAACTACTACCTGATATACAACACAAATGCTTTTCTATTATGTTGTTTGTCTCATTATTCTAAAAATGATCAAAGTATACACAACCAAACAAGTTACCACTGAATGTATAACAAATAAAATTGACAATGAAAAGTAAGCATAAGTTAACATTACCACATAAGATATTCCTACATTCAAAAAAACCTAATTTAGAATATAACAGAAACCTCCCTCTGTTTGCTGATGGCCGACCGGCCGACTGGTGGATGGTGACTGGTGGCTGTGATTGGTGACTAGTGAATGGTGGATGGTGACTGGTGGCTGTGACGTGACTGGTGAATGGTGGATGGTGACTGGTGGCTGTGATTGGTGACTGGTGATTGGTGAGAAATGTAAGAAACTTAGGTGGAGATGGAGATGGGTGGAGGGAGAATTTGAAATTTGCTAAAAAAAATATAGGGGCATTTTAAAATTTTTGGGGAAGGAAATACTTTTAAATTATGGGGGCTTTTTAAAAAATTTTGGGAGGGAAATACCAAAAATTTTGGGGAGGGAAATACCAAAAAGGAAGCCACAGGTATCGAACCTGTGACCTCACACACAATCTAGCTAATCATCCCATGTGGTCTGATACCAATTGTAGTATATTGGATATCATAACACAATCAATGATTTAGGGGTTGGCCGAATTTGTAGAGAGAGAAAGTGAGTTCTAGTAAGATAAACTACACCTTATGTGTGTGTTTGATAAATTAAACAACCAACCCCTTCCCATGGCTGGAAAGGGGGTATAAATACAAGAGTTTGATGCCCTTAAGTGGGCTAACATGTGGGTAAAGCTCCGGCCCAACACCATAAGTCATACGGCAATTAAACGATTAATGTTACGGCTACGAGCTAACCTATGCTAGACATTACACGGGGTGACTGAGTCTTTTACATGGATTTTCTAATATTTAACAATCTCCCCTAAGGGAGATCACCCCAGAAAATACAAATTGAATCCTAGCAAACTATGAGTTGATCTTTGACTCTGGCTCATAGTCTTTGATTCTTCATTCATTGATCTCTTTGTACATAATGTAGTGATCTTTGAACTTAGTTCCTTTGACTTGTGTGATCTTTGAGAATTCTTTGAAATCATCAGCCACAGTAAATCTCTAAATCATCCTTGTGGTAGTGTTGCCTCCATGTGATCAGGTAGAATTATGAAGAATCTCCTTGACAGGGTTTCGCAGCTGTGCTAGCCGTTCTTAAACCGGAACGTCTCAAAGTAGACAAAGCACGGAGTGAGTGAATCAGTGAATTAAAAACTCACTAATTAATGAAAAATTGATTTGAAAATTAGTCGCGTGTCACTCAGAAAAGAGTTTTTGTGACACATCGACAATTTTATAACATAAAATCAAATTTAATTAGAAACACGTTTGTTTTGAAAGACATACACAGTCAGTGTGCTCGAAAATCAGTTTGACTCATAGAGAGTCGCACCATCGTTGCTTTCCATTTATCATAAGTTTAACCCATAATGGATCTCACATGTCACCTACCAAGAGCTTGTTTGATGTTGGCTCTAGAAGGATTTCCATCTTCATTGTGAGTACTTTCGTATCACTCGGATGTTCTGGTAATACCATGAGGATAATGCGTAGGACTCTTAAGATCTTGCTTATTATCACAGTATGTGATGAACAAGCATAGTTTGTATTAGTGTCCTAATGAGATTTATGGATGATCTTATGGCTCTAGACTCAATAGTGCACTTTTGGTTATTAGTAGTCGGAGGCTGGAGCGGACTGCCACCTTTTCAATATCATCTAAGTCGGAGTGAGAGAGACGATAGAAATGTATTGATCTGTGTGAGAAATGAAACAAGAATCCTTTGAGGGATCTTGAGTGGCTAGGGAGGGTTATGCAGCGTATCACTGGGTCCATGATACTTGTCTTCAATGTCAGTAATCAACCATGTGATTCTGACAGCATATGTAGTGACCCGGTTTCTGCCTAATGTTTAAGGAGGGCTGCTTTCTTTTCACCCTTTATCTTAACATTTCTTTTTCATTCTTCAACCCCTTCAGTGCTTACCGAGACTTCATTACTAGAACCTTGTTGGGTATGTTCCAGTACTAGCTCCATCTCAGTCCGCACTATTCCCTTATTCTCACATTACTCCTTTTTAATCATACATAAGGACTTCTACACTAACAAGTAAATTGTCCCTGGGTAGATCCCTTCGGCTCTGGCGAGATCATAGGAATGATTACCTAACCTTACCATCCTTATAACTCCGATAGAATAATTACATGGTCGGTCTTTGGTATTTCCACAATTGCCATCATACACCATTCGCTCCCCCTCAATATGTGCATCGAATTCGAAAGAGTTTAGCACATATGGGAGAGCCTACACTTGAGTCCAAAAGATCACATTTTTATCAGATTTTCATATTAAAATCACATTCTCTCCCCCGATCAAAAATTTCAAACCCTTTGAGATTTAGGATCTCAATTGATTTAAATATGTTAGAAAAATTTGGGAGAAAATGTGTCTGATTTATACAAGCCGATAATGGAACATATTCATGCTCCCCCTCAATTCTGGAGGGACATACTTCGTGTCAGTTATTATGAGTTTGTTCTAATGGTTACAAAATTTGACACAAACTCAGAAAAGACAAAATATACTGACACAAAACACATCTTAATCACTACTGTATAATGTACATAAGGATACCCCACAAGAGATGGACCTTGATTGCAGAGATGATGTGATCATTCGGTTCTCTGCAGAAGTCTGTAGTCTCCCTCTCTTACTCTTCCACCAACAAAGCTTTCCAGGTTACGGAAGATCCTCCTTGTCTTAAGCCGTTTCTGAATGGCAAACATGAACTCCTTGCTTCTTTCGACATCTTTCCTTGTCCAAAACCGTGTGTCCAAACCCGGATTCATCCTGTTGACCTTGAATTCCTTGACCCGGTAGTCCAATGCCTCATCAATCTGTTGCAGAGTGCCGTCGCTGAACTTGTGGATCTCATTGAAGCGCATGATCATCTGAACCCCATATTTATCCCTAAATGTGACGGCTCTTGGAGAGTCAATTACGGTGAAGTCGTGCTTGAACTCAAAACCAGTTGCATCCCATCGAGGTTTGGTAAGGTTTAGCTGAGTCTGGTAGCTCTCAATACCCAGTTGGAAGTCTTTTACTCGTTGTCTGATAACCAAGTTTCTGGTCCATAGGTTGACTGCAGTAGTGAGAATCTTCTTATCTGTGGTTGGTAGGTGGTTCAGGTGATCTTGAAGGTTCAATAGGTACAAATCTTCAAAGTCACTCAGGTACAAATATTTGAAGTCTCTTTCTGCAATGATATATTCCTGTGGATCAGCTCTACGAAGGACAATCTTCTTCATGTAATCATACCCATATAAGGAGAAGACTTTAATTCGGACAACACTTAAGATTTGCATATGAGTCCGAATAGCTCTGCGATCACCTTCAGATGTGTGTTTGTCAATGTAGAATCATTATCTTTAGAACCACCAGTGAGAGATACCGTACATAGCAGTAATGTTATACTTGCATTCTTCTACAATCCACATCTGATCGGGTACCATTTGCTCTAAGCCAACATCTGGATAATAGACTGCTTTCATTTTTGAGATGGACAACGTAGGTCTGCTACCCTTGCTACCATATCTGAGATACTCCAAATCTTTGTTGAAGAAGAAGTCAGATTGAATTGTGACCTGACCCTGTGGACCACCCAGTGGTAGTGGTTTGCTGACATTATACCTGAGGATTGCATCGTCCACTTGATCGGTGAGTAGTTTGTGGCTATGATCACATTAGGATGGAAAACATTAACAATTTCAAATGCAGGGCCTTCCAGATCTTTTTGTGTAAGTTCAGTGATCCCTTGATTTTTAAAGTACCAGTCCATAAATGTTGCCATATCACCGGTCTGAGCAAGTAACGAGTTCTCTGGTGGTGGTGCATAGGTGGACGCAAGAGCAGACGCCCAGTTGTGCGTTGGGACAGGCAGGTCAGATGATGGAATGGACCAGGAAGGTTCTGGTGTAGCAGGTCTGTCTTCCTCAGAAAGTGACTTCCACCAATCATGCTTTAAATTCACCTTAGGAATATGATCCTTCATGATGTCTTCATCATCAGACGAATGTACCTGTGCGTCGGGAACTGAATCATCATCCATGTTTAGATCATCAAGAGTTGAGGAGACTGACGGCCTGAGTCTTATGTCAATGGTCGTCCAAGCCATATATTCAGCTGACGGGGCTGTCTTTGAAGAGCTTGGAGTAGCAGTGCCTTTTGACTGATAACTCTGGTTGGTGGATAGAGGTGGAGGAGGAGTAGGCAATTAAGACAATCTAGAAGTGCCAGAAGCTCATGAAGTTCCAGATGGACCTGCAGGTGGTGGAGGAGGGGGTGGCTGATGAGGTAGAGACCCAGGTGGTGTTTTTGGTGACTCATGTCTCCTTTTCTTCTTTCTTCGTGCTTTAGCCAAATCAGTTAGGAGCTGGTCAGAGTGATCACGGTCCATTGACTTCTCCAGAGCTTCGTACAGATTCTTGTGATCTTCATGAGCTTCGTAGGATTTGGTTTCCCACATGCGGTGGTAAAGAATCTCTTTCATGTCAGCTTCTGGCAAATCTCTGAAGCGATCCCGAAGTGGAGTTTGAATGGCCCAGTCAACAGCATCCGTAACAATTTCATCCACTGCTTTGCTCACCTGATGAGGAATATCAAGATTCTCCAATTTGTACAATCTGGACCCATGTTTGTCCAATCTTTCCTCCAGGGCTAAGTTGTCTTGTAGCAGATTTGCCATATGTTGTTCAAGCTCACCGATGCGCTGAATTAAGATCGAATATGAAGAGCCTTGTTGTGGTTGAGCTGGTGGTGGTAGAAGAGATGTTGTTGTTGTGATTGAGGTGACAGTTGATGTTGATGTTGGTAGTGGTGCTTGAATTGTTATGGAGACTGGTTGAGAGACTGTGAGATCAATAACTAGAGTGGTCATTAGAGGAACATAAGATGTGTCCTGATGCATGGGAACCGTGACCATTGACTGAACCTCCGATTAAGTATTGGTTTTCTCAGGTTCGTCTTCCTGTGACTTCTCCTCAAGGAACTGGTTGGTGAAGCTGAATTCCTTGTCAAGATTTTGTAGAGAAGACAAGGTTCCAGCAGAGCTTGCAGGTTCCTCAAGTCTCACTTGATCTTCAGTTAAGAGTTTAAGGTTCTCCTGAACATTTGGGTAAGCCGTTGTAATGAACTCTTCATCCATTTGCTCAGGGTTTTGTTAAATTGAAATATAAGTGACCTCAACGTCCATGTGTTCAAGGTTTGGTCCAACATGAACAACATGACTTGGTTAAGGTTGAGAGACTGCAGCATCACCAGGGTTTGATCCAGCCTGACCTTCATCTTGTATACCAGGGTTTGGTCCAGCCTGGCCTTTGTCTTGATCTCCAGCATCAGTCCCTGGCACTTCCTCATCAGAGTCCGTCTCACTGCCAGTCAGACCAAGTTCTGCATACAATGAAGAAGATTCATCATGACCTGAAGGTTCAGTTGGTGCAGAACTGCACCTTTGGAAGACATATTGATCACCAGGGCTCTTTTTCTTTGTAGTCTGAAGGTTAAGCAGAACTTGAGCAGCTTGTTCTTTACCGACTTTGTCTTCCCCCTTTCCTTGTACCTCCGGGAGCGGTTGAAATTTTCCAGATTCAGGTTCTCTGATCACCACCAGTGGGAGTGGACCCTGATTAGTCGCGTGAACATCCTTTAAACTTTCTTCCACTGCCTTTTGTAGATTAGCCTCTTCGTCACCAAACCTGGGGTCATTCACTGGAACACCTTCATCTACGAACTCATCTACCAACTGAAGAGAGCTCTTTTTTGGTTCACTTCTTGATCACCTTACCAGCTTTAGTTTGTTTGGCTGGAGATGGTGCCTCAGAAGACTCCTTGACCAGTTTACGCTTCTTAATTTAGTCTTTCTTGGAGGGTTCAGTTGTTGCAGGTGTTGGTTTGGGTGGTCGAGAGGCAGTGGTCTTGGGAGCCTTGGCGGCTGCAGGTTTTGTTACTGATGCTGCTTTATGTGCTAAAGGCTTTGATTGTTTGGTTGCTTTAGGTTTGGTAGCCTTAGCAGGTTTAGGTGCAGGAGAGTCGGGATCACTAACTTCTTTACCGGCAAGATATCACTGATGCTTAGCTACTTTCTCCAGATAAGCATTGTAGTATTGTTCTCCTTGAATGTCAGCAGTGAAAAGATTATTTGGAATAGGCATCCCAAAGACTTCCCTTTTGGTTCCCTTTGCACTAAACTTGAGATAACCCATAATAGGCTCTTCATTAGGCAAATGAAGTGGAGAACCTGGTCTCGGGTGGAATTTGTACTTGCTTTGTAGGTGATGGATGATTAGCTTGGTGAACCTAACACTTGGGATCACAATGAGGGTGGCTTTCTTCTTTCCCTGAGTATGCTATGCCAAATTATTTTTGTCTTTGATGAAAGTATGGATGGATTGGGTGAATTCTTCCCATATCCTCTCTGCATAATCAATATGGGCTCGTTTGACAATGCCCTATAGAATCTATAACACTGGAGCCCTTGGTCTTTCAAACCCTGAAGTCTTTCCCCGTAAGACACAAATTAATGATTTTTGTGAGTGCTCTTCATGGCTGAAACATGTCATTAGTCACGACATCAGATAAGGTTCTGATAACTTTTGGGTAACCCAGATCATTGACAAATTTGATAAGGACATCAGGAGTTGGTGGGGAAGAAAATGCATTGTTGTTGTCGACTGATGTGATCTGAAGGGCGTCTCTGAGTATGTCTTTGGTGAGATCGAACCATTTCTCATCTAGTTGACAACTGTAACTCCCAGTGGTCTTGTCATATCGAACAGTGTCCCAAAACTACTGAATATAGATTGACGGAATTGTCGAGGAAGTAATGAAAGCTCTAAAGAAGTTGGTGTGCTTCAGAATGTCCACCGAAATCTTGTATATTGGATTGCTCTGCGACCTTTCAACATCCAAATAGCAGTTGCTTTTTCCTACAGGCACCCATCTACTACGAGGCAGGATCTGTTCATCAGTAGGAGTGGGTGGTGCCATAGCAGGTGCTTGTTCAGCATGAGCATTAACATTAACATCAGCCATTGTATCTGCACAAACACATCCACAGAAAGGCATACATACAGAACGGAGATGTTAGATGTGAGCAAATGCTCAGGAGATAATCAGTTATGGACTAAATCCTAGAAAAGGACACTAAGATCATATTAATGCGGTGATCAATAGATTTGGTCAACTCTTGAGTCAACGAAAGTTAACTCATGGAAGAGAAGACAAAACGCAATGACCAAACCACAATGACCAAATCACGATTTTCAAGCAATACTAGACAACACGCAGAGGTTAAGACATATTAGATATAGCAAACCGCAAGACACAAACCCAATTAGTCAACAAGACGTAATTTCACACAAGTCGCAGACATCTCCCAAGGAAAACGCAATCCATCAAAACGCAATGAGTATTTTATTAAAAATAATCAAAACGCAATCAGACAAAACGCAGACAAACAACAAGCAAAACGCAGTCTATTCAAAACGCAATCTATTCAAATTGCAAAAGCCAAAACACAGTGAATATTTTATTCAAGAATAGACAAAATGCAATCATTTGAATTTTTTTGAAATGAGTGTTTAATATTTCAATATTTTAATGGTCTTCAAAGCAAAACGCAATAGGAATATGAACAGACAAACTGCAATCTAGAATCTCAAGCAAAACGCAATCAAGAACATTATAACAAAACGCAATCAAGACTGTCTTAACAAAACGCAATCAAGAACATCATAACAAAACGCAGCCAAGAACATTATAACAAAACGTAGCCAAGAACATTATAACAAAACACAATCAAGATTGTCTTAACAAAACGTAATCAAGAATATTTTATAAGCGCAGATTCTAATTTCCAATCAAGACTTCCAAGGCAATACCAGATGATGATTTACTTTCTAAAATGCTCACTAAGTTATTCACAACAACAAGAGGTCACCACACATATCATACGATCACGATTTTGACTTAAAAAGTCAACTTTCACATGAAAATCACAAGGACCATAAAATAACGATTGGGGAATCAATTCAGGCATCAACAAAGCATCATGTATGTAATCTAATGTTAACCCAACAATCAAAACTCAATTACAAACACTAACCAAGATTTGGATGATGATTATGTACGAAAATCTACAAAAGAACACGATTTAATGAATTTCAGGCCATGATGTTATAGATAAAGCATATTTAGATGATAAACAACATTAAGCAAGCATTACCTAAGCAAGAAAACACACAAATGGCTACGAATCAAGCAAATCGCAAGGGGTTGCGTTTTGGGGTGAGAGAGAATAATGAAAAGAGTTTGACTAGATTTTTTAAAGTTTTAACCAAGTCAAAATGCAATGGCCCTTTTATACTTAAGTACAACTTTCAACTTATGGCAGATTTAGCCCCTCACTTTCTTCTTTCTTTTCCATTTAAGTTATAAGAGATACTAAGGGTTTAATTAAAGTGCATAAATGGCACAATTGGTCCTTAAGGTTTTAAAATCTAGGAGTCAACTAGAAATTTGCAATTAAGTCCCTATACATGAAAATAAATGAAAACTTTTGCCATTTGAGTTGACACAAGTTTAACCCCTCTTCAAATTGAAACCCCGGTACATGCAAACACCTTTAACCTTTTCCAATTACTTGTTTGAAGAATTAAGATGCCCGTTAGATGTCATAAATTTGATAACACTCTCCCCCTCAATCAATGACCCGTTTTCTATTTAAAGAGCAGTAGTCGCTGATTGAGTGTCAAATTTTGAGAAATTTAAGCCCGATTATTTTTCAAACAACACTTTCCACCAAGTGAGATGCAAATAATTTTCTGAAGAATCATAGACGGAAAATTATTTAGATAGACAGAAGACTTCTCTTCTGTATCAAGAAATAATGTACTGAAGCGTACATTAGATCGGAGTTGCATGGATGTAAAGTAATCCATGCCCAGTAGAAATTAATCACTCGTTGTCAGGAACAGCCGTCTTTTTGGCGACATGCTTTCCTTATTTTGAAAACTGGGTTGCATATCAGAAATAATAGCAAACCATAAAGACATGTTTTGAAAAGTTTGAACTTCCGCTCGAGCTTCATTTAAAGACCCGTGTCATTATTGAATGACATTTCTAGGACGATAAATGTTATTGATAAACGGAAGACATGTCGTGAAAAACTATTTTTGGTATTTTCTATTTTCTGATTTTTGATGGTTTTTATAGGTTTGATATTTTTGTATTTTCTTTTTGGTTTTGAGTATGTACATATTTACATAGGATATAAGAAGACCATCTTTTACTCCTCTTCGACTTCCTGAAGACGTTTAAGAGTTTCCGGAGACATACTCTCCATACCAAGTCGCGGGAGTAGAAATTCGAACCGCTCTCTTGGTAATGCTTTTGTGAATATGTCCGCGAGCTGATAATCCGTCGACACAAAGTACAATTTAACCACGCCTTTCTCAACCTGCTCTCTGATGAATTGGTGTTGTATGTCAATGTGCTTAGACTGGGAGTGTTGGACATTATTGCAGCATAGAGTAATGGCACTGCGATTGTCACAATACAAGGGAATTTTATTGAAGGCAAAGCCATAGTCTGTGAGCTGTGATCTCATCCAAAGTATCTGAGCACAACATCCAGACATGGCAATGTATTCAGCCTCTGTTGTAGAGATCGCAGTGCTCTTCTGTTTCTTTGATGACCAGCTGACTAATTTATCTCCAAGGAACTGAGCACTTCCTGACGTACTTCTTCGTGTGTCTTGACAACCTGCATGGTCCGCATCTACATAGGCTGTTAGTGCCATAGCGGTGTCTTTCGGATACCAAAGACCCCAATTAATGGTTCCTCTAAGATACCGAAAGACCCGTTTAAGTGCTTCAAGGTGCTTTTTGGTAGGCGAAGCCTGATACCTAGCACACATGCATACAGCGAATACAAGGTCGGGTCTGCTGGCAGTGAGATACATTAGGGAGCCGACCATACTACGAAATCGAGTCTGGTCAACTGGAATCCCTAAGGGGTCCTCATCCAGTTTGAGTCGATCCACCATGGGTGTATCAACAGGGTCACACGAATCCATCCCAAATTTCTTTAATATTTCAAGAGCAAATTTTGATTGATTAATGAAAATGCCTCCGGGATTTTGAGAAACTTGTAAGCCTAAGAAAAACGACATTTGTCCCATCATTGACATTTGAAATTTAGAACTCATCTCATAGGAAAATATTTCACATGCTTTGGGGTCGGTCAAGGCAAAAATGATATCATCTACATATATTTGAACAAGAAGGATATGTTTGCCTGTTTTCCGAGTGAATAGTATCGGATTAACTGCACCCTTAAAAATTTGTTGTGTAGAAGAAATCGTGACAAGGTATCATACCATGCCTGAGGGGCTTGCTTTAAACCATACAAAGCTTTCTTCAGACGATAAACATGTGTCGGATGGTCAGGATCAACGAAACCCTCTGGTTGACTAACATAGACTTCTTCCTTCAATTCGCCATTCAGAAATGCTGTCTTTACATCCATTTGATAGATGGTCATGTTTTTACTGGCGGCATTGGCGATGAAGATACGAATAGCCTCGATACGTGCAACCGGTGCAAATGATTCCTCAAAATCAATGCCCTCCTCTTGTCGATATCCCTTAGCCACTAACCTAGCCTTGTTCTTTAGAACATCACCGTACTCATCAAGTTTAACTTTGTAAATCTACTTGAGAGCAATAATCATGACACAGTCTGGTTGAGGTACTAATTCCCATACTTAAAGTCGATCAAATTCGTGAATCTTATCATGCATGGCTTGAAACCAGCAATCTTCATTAATTGCAGATTTGAAGTTCTTAGGTTTGACTTTTGACAATGCAGAGTTATACAAGCACCATAAGGCATCGGTTTCCAGTTGTTTTCTGGTGGATACCGGCCGATAGGGATTGCCAATAATATTATCCAGCGGGTGATCCTTGCTTCATTTCCCGAGATGATGAAGTGTTTGAGAGACATAAGGAGATTATGTTGAACTAAGATCCCCGGATGATGCTGCTTCAGAACTAGGTTCCAGAGCAAATACGTTTATGAAGGGATGATTGTCAACAGGAGCAAAGGGATTGTCTTCCATTAGAGTAGAATCAACTGCAACGCCTTTATGTAAACTTGGAGATTGGAATGCCGAAGATGACGGTGAATGACTTGGAGAAGGTGTATCTTGATCAATGGTGGTAGATGAAGGTGTACCGGCTGAATTGACTAGAACTGAAACTGCTGGAGCAGGAGAGACCGGTGTTTCAACACAAGGAGGTTCCATGTATTCATCGAACATTGGTTGGAATAAAATCTCCAGTTCTTTATTTGTGGGGGGTACATAAGGTGCTGCAGGAACCGAATTTGGAACGAGCCTTGAATTTATTTGTCCAGGCGTCAGACAAGAAGGAACGGGTCCTGAACTGAGTTGCATAGGAGCCATTTGCTCAGTTAGCTCATCGAATTGCACATGAATAGTTTCCATAATACGTAAGGTTCTTTTGTTGTAGATTCGATACCTTTTCCTGCTAGGTGCATAAGCAACGAATATTCCAATATCAGCTATTGGTTGTAATTTTCCAAGATCTTCGTTGTCATTTGTAGGGTAACAAAGAGCACCAAAGACTCTGAAAAAGGTAAGATCAGGCTTCTTGTCATGCACCAGCTCATATGGGGTTTTGTAGTGACGAGTGTGAATAAGGTGTAGAAACCTGATTGTAGGCTGCATAAATCGTTTTGCCCATCTAGGATATCATAACATTGATCACACAACGGAATAACAAATAAGAACAACAATGTTATAAACAAGGTTTTTATTCATAAACTAATAAACTATAAACTATTCGACTTTAATCAGCCGACAATAAACTATTACATAAACTAATAAGCTAACTATTAGACTCTCATTGGAGAGATCTAACTATGATGGATAATCAATACTAGACGCCTAGCCCTCTTTATATACTAGAGGGGTTAGGGTTTAAAAGACAATATAAGATCAAATAAAATTAGGAAACTATAAATCAACATTAAATACTATTTGACTAATCTTCAATCAGCATTAATGTTGATCTTTATCTTTTAGCTGAGCATTAAATACTGTTTGACTAATCTTTAATTAGCATTAATGTTATTCCAGCTTTGTCTTGTAGATCCTCCATCTTTAATATGTTTTGTCATAATCAACTCAAAGTATAATTCCTAACAATCTTCCCCTAGTTGATAATGACAAAACCAATAAGCACAAGCTTCCCTTGAAGCTAATATAGATGAAGAACTTCCCCTGAATCCATGCACTCTTCCCCTTTTTGTCATAATCAAATAGGAGTGCATGTAGATGGTAAAACAAATAAACAAAAATAAGCTTCCCCTTAAACGAACATGTTTACCATCTTTTGAACCTCGAACTTATTAAGCTCCAAACAGTAATCATTAAGAAGATCATCTAGGTGCGCTTCCATCATCCATACTTACGTGACCACGCAATTATCAGCTTAGTTGTATCGTACGACTCTACGAGACTGTAACAATCGTCCACTCGTGTTCAAACTTTCGTTAACACGCGATCAACTGTTACCTAATAGAAAGTAGCCCATGTTCACGTAATTCTGCAAAATGAAATAGTCAATTTATCAAATACGTAGGCGGCACAATGCCTGCAATCTTAAGTGTCCATCAACTTATGTCCATCAAAAGAGTGTCCTTGTCGCATATTTGAACGAAATCCGCTGCACCGAATGTGCATACCCGTTTCAAAGACTATTGCACCAAATGTCATCAAAAAAATAATCACCAATACGAGCCTTTATCCACATCATCGTCCGAGATCCAAACACGTCCAAAAGTGTGTGTCGTCCGATATCTGTCAACACTAGCGGTACATACTAGTTATATCGGACAAAGCAAGCGGTACTATCAAACGGTACAAACTTAAAAACTGCCATTTTAGTGACCAACTTTCTGTCCCAAAACTGTCACAAAGTAGTCACTAAGCTGTCACAACACTGTTGCAAAAACTGTCACTAATCCAATTGCTCCTTCCTCCCAAGCTTTAGTGACACAATTTTCTGTCACTGAGTCGTCGCAGTTTCTGTCACTAACCAGCGGTACAAACCAACAGCCAGCAGTACTAACTCGTTTCTTCTGGCGGTACTAAAATAATACGAGCAGTACTAAGTGAAACAAGCGTGAATCCTTGGCAGCTTTGTACTCTTGTCACAATCACACAATATCTGTTGTTCTTTAAATATGTCGTGCTTCATGAAATCAATCATGAAAACTAATTCGACTTGCAATAATCATGTCGATCTAGTTCCTCCAAGTCATACTCACTACATCTCAGCTAGGGTTCATTGTTGGTCACGTACGTCGGACCTCCTCACCAAAGCCAGTCGAAACAATAATAATACTCACCCGTTATTATTACCAGATGTAATTAGCAGCTTGCAGACAACTATCATCTTCATAACATATTACGAATCTCAAAGCTTTCATTCTTGAATCACAAAACAAAACTTAAAAATAATACCTTTTCTGCAGCCAAATTCGTCATAGCATAACTTTTTATCAAAAGCTTATCTTGACGATCGCTCCGGTCAGATTGTAGATATATGTGTGTAGAACCTTCAGTTGAAATTTCGTGACGATCCAACGGTTAACGAATGAGTTATGACCGTTTTACCATGGCTGCCCAGAAAGTGACGAACATAAAAACCCTAAACGGATTTTAAGGATTCTTCTTTGTTCTTCGACCATAAAACCTTGAATCCTAGATATCAAGAGCAACCCGCTCTGATACCACATGTTGAAAATCGATCTAGCTCATCTAGGATATCATAACCATGATCCAGCGGAATAACAAATAAAACAATCATAGTTAAGAACAAGGTGTTACTAATAAACGTTAAGCCTTTCATTGTATTTGATCAGGATACAAAGGCTTACTATACTACTAAGCTACTAATAAGCTAACTATAATCCTAGGCGTCTTACAAAGACTTGACGCCTAGAGTACACACACACACCTTTAGGTTTACATTGTGAATTGAATGAATCATAAACCTAGACGCCTACCCCTCTTTATATACTAGAGGGGTTAGGGTTTACAAGACAAGATAAGATCAAATAAAATTAGGAAACTATAAATCAGCATTAAATACTATTTGACTAATCTTCAATCAGCATTAATGTTATTCCAGCTTTGTCTTGTAGATCCTCCATCTTTAATATGTTTTGTCATAATCAACTCAAAGTATAATTCCTAACAATCTTCCCCTAGTTGATAATGACAAAACCAATAAGCACAAGCTTCCCTTGAAGCTAATATAGATGAAGAACTTCCCCTGAATCCATGCACTCTTCCCCTTTTTGTCATAATCAAATAGGAGTGCATGTAGATGGTAAAACAAATAAACAAAAATAAGCTTCCCCTTAAACGAACATGTTTACCATCTTTTGAACCTCGAACTTATTAAGCTCCAAACAGTAATCATTAAGAAGATCATCTAGGTGCGCTTCCATCATCCATACTTACGTGACCACGCAATTATCAGCTTAGTTGTATCGTACGACTCTACGAGACTGTAACAATCGTCCACTCGTGTTCAAACTTTCGTTAACACGCGATCAACTGTTACCTAATAGAAAGTAGCCCATGTTCACGTAATTCTGCAAAATGAAATAGTCAATTTATCAAATACGTAGGCGGCACAATGCCTGCAATCTTAAGTGTCCATCAACTTATGTCCATTAAAAGAGTGTCTTTGTCGCATATTTGAACGAAATTCGCTGCACCGAATGTGCATACCCGTTTCAAAGACTATTGCACCAAATGTCATCAAAAAAATAATCACCAATACGAGCCTTTATCCACATCATCGTCCGAGATCCAAACACGTCCAAAAGTGTGTGTCGTCCGATATCTGTCAACACTAGCGGTACATACTAGTTATATCGGACAAAGCAAGCGGTACTATCAAACGGTGCAAACTTAAAAACTGCCATTTTAGTGACCAACTTTTTGTCCCAAAATTGTCACAAAGTAGTCACTAAGTTGTCACAACACTATTGCAAAAACTGTCACTAATCTAATTGCTCCTTCCTCCCAAGCTTTAGTGACACAATTTTCTGTCACTGACTCGTCGTAGTTTCTGTCACTAACCAGCGGTACAAACCAACAGCCAGCAGTACTAACTCGTTTCTTCTGGTGGTACTAAAATAATATGAGCAGTACTAAGTGAAACAAGCGTGAATCCTTGGCAGCTTTGTACTCTTGTCACAATCACACAATATCTGCTGTTCTTTAAATATGTTGTGCTTCATGAAATCAATCATGAAAACTAATTCGACTTGCAATAATCATTTCGATCTAGTTCCTCCAAGTCATACTCACTACATCTCAGCTAGGGTTCATTGTTGATCACGTACGTTGGACCTCCTCACCAAAGCCAGTCGAAACAATAATAATACTCACCCGTTATTATTACCAGATGTAATTAGCAGCTTGCAGACAACTATCATCTTCATAACATATTACGAATCTCAAAGCTTTCATTCTTGAATCACAAAACAAAACTTAAAAATAATACCTTTTCTGCAGCCAAATTCGTCATAGCATAACTTTTTATCAAAAGTTTATCTTGACGATCGCTCCAGTCAGATTGTAGATATATGCGTGTAGAACCTTCAGTTGAAATTTCGTGACGATCCAACGGTTAACGAATAAGTTATGACTGTTTTACCATGGCTGCCCAGAAAGTGACGAACATAAAAACCCTAAACGGATTTTAAGGATTATTCTTTGTTCTTCGACCATAAAACCTTGAATCCTAGATATCAAGAGCAACCCGCTCTGATACCACATGTTGAAAATTAATCTAGCTCATCTAGGATATCATAACCATGATCCAACGGAATAACAAATAAAACAATCATAGTTAAGAATAAAGTGTTACTAATAAACGTTAAGCCTTTTATTGTATTTGATCAGGATACAAAGGCTTACTATACTACTAAGCTACTAATAAGCTAACTATAATCCTAGGCGTCTTACAAAGACTTGACGCCTAGAGTACACACACACACCTTTAGGTTTACATTGTGAATTGAAATGAATAATAAACCTAGATGCCTACCCTTCTTTATATACTAGAGGGGTTAGGGTTTACAAGACAAGATAAGATCAAATAAATTTAGGAAACTATAAATCAGCATTAAATACTATTTGACTAATCTTCAATCAGCATTAATGTTATTCCAGCTTTGTCTTGTAGATCCTCCATCTTTAGTATGTTTTGTCATAATCAACTCAAAGTATAATTCCTAACAAAGGTTAAGGTGAGGCTGTAGTACAAGTAACGAGAGACAAGCTGGATGAAGAGTTTACTAAGATTGAGAACAATAAAGAAATAGCTGATATTCAAGCAACCAACATTCTCAGTCAAGGGCTCCCAAGACATGTATTCAACATACTAAACCAGACTCGTACTGGGAAAGAGATTTGGGACAATGTAGAGCTTCTAATGAAAGGTTCGGGAAAGTCTCTCCAACAATAGAAGGAAGAACTGTTTAATGAGTACGAACGATTTCGTGCAATAGGAAATGAGTCAATTCATGACTACTTTGTTCGTTTCCACAAGCTCTAGGGTGAGGTTATTAGATGTCTGGTGATAGTTGTTGATTTGCACTTCAGAACAAACAGAATGAGTTTGAGAAGTACAAAGCCTTTAATGACCGGACGATTGATTATGAAATTCTTCAAACAAAGTTAAATGAAACTCTAGGATATTAAGCTCTAAAAAATGACATGAAATTAAGAAGGTTGAAACTAAAGCTGATTTGGAAATTTCGGAGTTCTCAATCTGAAACACGATGAGTGTAGTCAAATAAGTGTCTCTTTAACAAAGTCACAACTGAAGGTTCTATCTCATTGAGAACACCAAGGTTATTTCGGATTTAAAGGTTAAGGAAGAGAAAGATATTGACAAGATGGTTGAAATGGACAAACAATTAAAGTTTTTGAATGAAATTGTTTATACTTGTAATCAGTCAATTCAGATCATTCATATGTTAGCACCTAAATGCTCGACATATAATGGTTAGACCATACCTTTGCTAATCCAAGTACCTCAAGAAAGCCAAATCTGAATGCCCTGTGGAAGTATTGAGATCCCATATGATATTGACTGATCCTACAAACAGGATTTGCCCCTGAAAGGGAAGAGACATGATTTGATAACGAGACGTAGATCAAAAATTAGATTAAAGACTAGTTGAAACCATTCGACTACATAGACCAGAAATAGTCTGTATGATATTTTCAAAGCACCCATCATGGAGTATCTTTATCAGTTGGAACGCGACAGTACAGAAGTAGGAAGACAATGTGGAGAAAAACCGTTTGTTAGAAACAAAACAAACATTGCTAAAACGGTTGCCTTTTCTAATGTTTCAAAATCCATTAGTAAAAGTAGACAAGTTTGAACGAAGATGACATTTTACATCAAATCATTTAGGGTAATTGTTGATCAATGACTTGGTTTTAAAGTATTAGTGATTATTTTCAAGGTGCCAACTGCTCATGATAGGAATTTTGATAAAAACTTTCTAATGACTCTTTCCATAAACACCAATAATAATAGCTTTCGTTTTGCATCAATGATTAAAAACAGAAATGCATGAAGATTTTGAGTACGGTTAAATCCCTTGAAACAGATGATTGACGAACTTGAATCTGAGAAGGCTGATTTTTCAAACTTTTTGATCTATCTCAAGAGTGCTGTTTTTTGTGTCTAAGGTTGTATAGGTTCATATTTGCATTCTCTGTCTGATTAAATGCTTATATGAATTTGCAATGCCTTATATCTCATTAAGTCATAGAATGTGAATTGTCTTGCACAAAAGCTTTCGAAACAAAATGATCTGTTAACAAGAAGTTCATAATAATTTGTTAAAAAGTTTTTTAAACTTGTAAATCACTCGATTTCTCCTTGAACTTGTTTAAAACAATGTAACGGAACAGATGAAAACAATTGTTTGCAAAGAAAAACGTATAGTGTATTTCGAAAGAAGTGAAATATCATGGAATAAAAAAGATGAATGAAGCTCAAATGCCAGACAACGAAATAGCAATAAAGTGTGTTATAGAATCTCCATTGAGAACTGCAGGGAAGTCTGTGGATTGAACTCAGCTTTAATTAACCATCTGTTGTTCGACAACCAAAATGCTCAACGAATTCCAATACCTACAATCAGTTTTAGGAACAACCGACTCCTTTTCTAATTCTCCTGAAATGAGAAGTTTTCAAACAAAATAGTCGTGTTATTAAAACTTGATCTGTCGGATGGTTGTTTTAAACAAGTCACTCAACAGAATTTGCCTCAGATTAGAAAAAACAAGCATGTTCGAAACTCCCAATGTGATTGCCCTTGCCCCTTAGGAATGTTGCCAAAGCATGTGTCACATCAGTCACAAGGAAAAGGTAGGCTCAAATGACATAGGTTATTAACTACTACCTAGAGAAAGCTCAGAAGTGCAATTCTGAAAGAAAGACAAAGAACCCGTGAATGGAAAACCTAGTATGAATTGATCCTGCCTAAATTACCAAACATGATTGGTACAAACCAAAAACTAGGAATTGGAAGAATCAATGAGGTAGTGGGTTTTTCAAACAAAGAGTTCATTAGGAGAACTAAGTACAAAAGCTTTCTTGAAGTTCAATGAATCTGGCAATTGCCCTACATGCAAAAAGTGCCTTTACAGTGCAAATCATGATGAATGGTTTAGAATACCTCTCAATGTTAAATCTCGTGCCTCTGCAAGAATTGGATGCAAAATCCCATAAGAAACAAAGAGATATATGCAGTAGAAAGTCAAGTGCATATAAGAAACCAGAAGACAGATCCCCATAGACATAGTTCTCAAACAAAAAGCTACATATCCTTGAGAAAAAACAAAAAAAAAAAAAACAACCAATTGGATCTAGATCTTGTAGTAGGTGGAAACCACACGGGATTAGATTCTTTAGTAATGTTTCGTCTTAGGTGGATTCAACCGGATGTTACTCAACTCTTGCAGGCTAAACAAAATTATTCAATTTTCTTAAAGGGACAAGGTTGAAGATCGAACCCACACATGGTTTAAATGTAGATATCCATCATATTCATGCATGCAAACAAACTCTGGGTTTAAGTGCAGGTACGTCCTTCCATGGTCAAAAGGAACAACAAATTGACCTAAATGCAGATGCACTACACAATGAAAAGCAAGAAAATCTCAGAGTGTGGTTGCTAAAATTTTTGATATCTAAGAAACCAGTGCCAGAATGGTTTCACAAAAGATGAAATCTTCATGGAAATGACAGTGTGAGTAGACAGCAGTTCAAAACCTAGGTCGTCAAATGGTGTCTGCTGTGAAAATAACCTCAGGCCCGTTTTATGTTAAATGACGTTGAACACAGCAGTTCAAACTAGTGTCGGTCAAAATGGCGTCTGAATGAAAATATGTAACTTCAGGCCCGTTATCAATGTTCAAAAGACGAGTTTATCACAGCAGATCAAAAGCTCTGTCTTCATGGCAATGACGTCTGTTCACATCAGTTCAGGCCTCATTCTTCATCAAATGACTTCTGATCATAACCGTTCAGAACTCGGAATTTACGACCACAGCAATGAACCGTCAAGTTCAAAGTTGGTTCCAAAAGTTGTTCCTCTAGCAGTCAAGACAGCTACATCACGACAAAGGTTGAATTACTATTCTCAACATACATAGCAATGCTATGACTAATAGGTAAAATATATAATAGATACAAAATTTGAAAAATAGAGAAATTTCCAAAGATTCTTCTCGACATGTCTCTTGGATCGATATAATTTACGTGCTTAGAAATGTCGATTAACATGACAACGGTGTGTTTGGTAAATGAAGGATCGAGCGAGAGTTGCAAAAAGTTTCAAACATGTTCATTTCTAATTTTCATATGGCTTATGTGCAAATGTCAGTACATAACCCGGACTTCAAATAATGGAAGGTTTATAACTTATTCCTCACACGAGAAAATTAACGGTTTCTCTGTCTGAGCTCGCTCTTACAGCATTTCAAGGTATCTTTAGCTTAAGAAAAAGGTAAAGTGTACGTTTCATGTGCGCTTACCCTTACGTTAGATGAGGTCCTCGTACATTTGGTTTTTTCAGAAAGTTGAACAGCAATGTTTCAGAATTTCTCGATGACAATTCTAATCTTACAGAAAATTGTTGTGTTCAACACTCCATCATATCAGCATGTTTCAAAAGACAACAATTTCTCATTTGGTATATTTTTGAGGGGGAGTTTTTCAAAAAACAAAGTTTTATGTTCTTGGATTCATCATCACGACCATTTCTATGTATTCAAATTATTATCAAAATGTTCCTAACTATTCATGTGACCATATTTTCTCCACGGATTTTTTCAAGACAATTTTTATCACAAGGTTATTTCAAAACTAAGGAGTTTATTATTTTAACATAGGGGAGAAAATTAATTAAAATATGATCTATTCGACTCAATGTGACTGACGAAAGAAAAGGTTTTTAATAGGTTCGATTTATACCAACAACATCTTTAATTCCACGAACTAAATCCTGAAAGTCATTAAGGTGGTTAGGTTAGGAATCAATCCTATGATCAACCAGAACCGGAGGATTATACCCAAGGTTAATCCAAAGGTTAGAAATAGCAGCCTTAGGTAATTGATTGGAGAATGAATGTATATGGAATAATGCGCTAAGATTTGAGCTAACACTGGAAACAATCACAACAAGTGTGTAGTATGACGTTCCTGATAAGAATTGAAGGCGTTGAAGATGAAAAGAATTGTATGGATAAAGGTCTAAAGAGAAGAAGCCCTCACACAAATTAGGCAGAAAGAAAAACGGGTCAATACATATGCTGTCAGAATCACATGTTGATTGCTGACATTGAAGACGGCATCATAGACCTAGTGATGCAATGCACAACATTCTCAGCCCATTCGGGTTTTTCAACAGAAATTGTCTCATTTGTCACGGAGATACACACGTTATATATTGACATCTCACTCCGAGATTGTTGATATTGAATAGGAGGAAATATGCTCAGCCTTTCTCGAGTACTAAAACCAAAATGCACTAATCGAGTCCTAAGAGCAAGAGATCAATAAAAAAATCTGTTAGGGACACATTCTCATTTCAAACACTTGTTGAACATATCAAGGTTCACAAGCTGTTATCAGAGTACCAGCAATATCTGTGTGATATTTTCCAGAAATCCGAGTGATATAATGTATTCACAATGAAGATGGAAATCCTTGCTTGAGCCGAGATCAAACAAGCTCATGGTAGGTGACTTGCGAGATTCTAAATGAATCAAATATGTGACAAACTGGATATGTTTAGTCCGAGTAAATGAATTGACGGAGTTGATGAATTTTGTTAAAAACTTGAACTTCTCGATGGTCTTACAAAAACTCTGTATAGAGTGTACGTCGATTGATGTTCAAATCAATTTTCTCGTTTTCACTAAGTAAACCTGCAGGTCAAACTGTAGGTAACAGGCAACCTCATACCCATGTAAATGCCTCAATCTACGAGACATACTATCTAGAAAGCTTAAGAATTTTTAAAAGACAAGACTTCCGCTAACTATGATTTTGAAGCTTTCAAGATTATACATAAAAAGTATGAGCATGTTGTTCAAAGACATAAGATCGCAAGATTGCAAAGACGACAAAGACATAGACAAATGCGCTCAAAGTCATGATCACAGAAGCATGAAGGAAATCCTGACAACAAAGAACAAATAACGAAGAAAAAGACCAAGAACACTCGAGCTTAAACGACAAAAGCAATCTCACTGATCTGTCACTGAAGAGTGTCTCTTCTAAATGAACTCTTTCGGGGAGATTGTTAGCTCAATTTTATTGACGTCAATAAAGGAAGCTCGTTCCGTGTTCAAGACCTCACTTCGGGGGGGAGATTGTGTGCCTCAAATTTATTGAGTCCAACAAGGACAGTAATTCGGTCACTCTACGATGGAGCTTCGGTCTTTAATTAGTTAATGTTGTAATAGGATAATATCGGGAATCGGGCTCGATAGTTAATCTAATATTGTATATGTTATGGGTTTAATCCCAAGCAAAACCCGAGCCCAGGTCCTAGTTAAATATCTCGCGCGTAACTTTTATGTGTCGGGGTATATAAGGAACTTTTCCACTTGGAAAAGGAAGTTGTTAAAAATATCTAATCTTATCTTTTGTCTTTTCTCTCTCTATTCGTCTAGATTCTACTCTTAGGAAAACTCTCTCTTTCTCATTTCTAGTTCCGATTTCGTGTTTGATTCTATGAAGTGAAGTGTTAAAGGGATCCTACAATATCTCTTGCCTCTATGCTAAATATTCCATCTATTACAATAGATACCTTTTATGATATTGAAATGGCTAACGGAAACTTAGTAAGCACAAACACCGTTATCAAAGGCTGCACTCTAACTTTGTTAAATCAACCTTTTGAAATCGATCTCATTCCGATTAAACTCAGTAGTTTCGACGTTGTCATCGGTATGGATTGGTGTGTACCATGTATCATGCCACAAAATCTGTGTGACAAGAACGTCGTTTCACATTCCTATCAACGGTTGTTGAAAATTGATCATTCGATGTGATTTAAGTAAACAAGACTAAATCTTATATCCTGTATAAAAACTGAAAGATATATATCCCGAGGTTGTCAAGTTTTCATGATCTAAGTAATGGAAAAGAAATCAAACGAGAAAAGACTAGAAGATATCCCCGTAGTCAAAGAATTTCCAGATATTTTTCCTAAGATCTAATGGTCTTCTCACGTTCGCCAAGTAAGAATTCAAATCGACTTAATTCCCAGAGCATCACCTGTAGCCCGAACACCTTATAGATTGGCTCCTTCAGAAATGCAGGAGTTATCTAACCAACTTCAAGAACTAACAGACCGAGGTTTTATCCGACCAAGTACTTCGCCTTGGGGAGCTCCTGTCTTATTTGTTAAAAAGAAAGATGGATCTTTAGAATGTGTATCGATTATCGAGAGTTGAATAAACTAACATAATGAAGCGTTACATTACCAAGGATCGATGACTTATTCGACCAACTTCAAGGTTCAAGCGTTTACTCAAAAATCGACTTAAGATCAGGCTATCATCAACTAAGAGTAAGAATACGATATATTCCTAAGACTGCTTTCAGAACAAGATACGAACACTATGAATTTCAAGTCATGCCATTTGGTTTAACTAACGCACCTGTTGTATTCATGGATCTCATGAACCGTGTGTGTAAACCATATTTGGATAAATTCGTAATAGTGTTTATCGATGATATTCTTATTTACTCTCGCAATGAAGAAGAACACGCAAATCATCTGAGAATAATCTTGGAATTACTCCGAAAAGAGAAATTGTATGCCAAGTTCTCTAAATGTGATTTCTGGATTCGTATTGTGCAATTTCTTGGACATCTCATTGATAATCAAGGACTTCATGTTGACCCCGCCAAGATTGAAGCAGTTAAGAACTGGACATCTCCCACTACACCCACAGAAATACGTCAATTCTTAGGACTCGCCGGCTATTACCGAAGATTTATCGAAGGTTTTTCAAAAATTGCAAAGCCTTTGACTAAATTAACCCAGAAAAACAAGAAGTATATCTGGGGCGAAGAACAAGAATTGGCTTTCCAACTCCTTAAACAAAAACTTTGTGAAGCTCCAATCTTAGCATTACCAGAAGGAAACGATGACTTTGTCGTTTACTGTGATGCATCTCTTCAAGGTCTAGGAGCTGTATTAATGCAAAGAGAAAAAGTCACTGCATATGTATCTCGACAACTCAAACCTCACGAAGAAAACTATACCACTAATGATATTGGATTAGGAGCATTGATATTTGTTCTTAAAATTTGGAGACACTATCTATACGGTACAAAGTGTATAATTTTCACTGATCACAAAAGCCTTCAATACATTCTTCGTAAAAAAGAATTGAATATGAGGCAACGCCGATGGTTAGAATTACTCACATATTATGATTATGAGATTTGCTATCATCCTGGGAAGGCAAATGTTGTAGCAGATGCCTTAAGTCAGAAGAAACAAATTAAACCACTCCGAGTTAGAGCATTGATCATAACCGTTCATCCAAAATTACCATTATAAATTCTTGAAGCTCAAAATGAAGCACTCAAAGAAGAAAACATCAAAGCTGAAAACCTATAAGGAATGGACAAATCATTTAAATACGTCCTGATAGAACTCGTTGTATCAAAAATCAAAGCTGGTTACCACTTTTTAGCGGTTTAAGAGACTTGATCATGCATGAGTCTCATAAATTGAAATATTCTATTCACCCGGGTTCTGACAAAATGTATCAAGATCGAAAGAAACTCTATTGGTGGCCTAACATGAAGGCAATCATCGCTGAATATGTTGGCAAATGTTTGACATGTTCTAGAGTTAAAGCGGAATGCCAAAAGCCATCTGGTTTGTTAGTACAACCAGAAATTCCTATGTGGAAATGGGAAAGAATAACAATGGATTTTGTCACAAAACTCCCTAAAACATCAAACGGACATGACACCATCTGGGTCATTGTCGATCATCTTACCAAATCTGCGCATTTCATTCCCACTCGAGCGACTGATAGTATGGAACTCTTACAAGGTTATACATAAAAAAACAGTCTCTTAACATGGCGTACCAGTATCCATCATCTCAGATCATGATAGTCATTTCACATTCAGATTCTCGCAGTTATTGCAAAATGCTTTGGGTACTTAATTAGACATGAGTATGACATATCATCCTGAAACTGATGGACAAAGTGAAAGAACCATCCAAACACTCGAAGACATGCTACGAGCTTGTGTTATAGATTTCGGAAAAGGATGGGAAAAACACTTACCATTGGTAGAATTCTCCTACAATAACAGTTACCATGCCAGTATTAAGGCAGCACCATTTGAAGCACTTTATGGTCGAAAGTGCAGATCACCTGTTTGTTGGGCCGAAGTTGGAGATGTTCAACTCACGGGACCAGAAATAATTCATGAAACCACTGAAAAGATCATGCAAATTCATCAACGCTTACAGGCTGTAAGAGATCGGCAAAGAAGTTACGCCAATGTAAGAAGAAAGCCTTTAAAATTGCAAGTTGGAGACCACGTTATGCTAAAAGTATCACCTCGAAAGGGTGTCATTCGTTTTGGAAAACGAGGAAAGCTTAATCCTCGATACATTAGACCATTCAAAATCCTTGAATGAATTGGCCCAATTGCATACAAACTTAAGCTTCCCTTAGAACTCAGTAACATTCATAATACTTTCCACGTTTCTAATCTCAAGAAATGCTTATCCGATGAATCTCTCATCATTCCAATGAAAGAACTTCAACTCGACGATAAACTTAACTTTGTGGAAGAACTAGTGGAAATTATAGATCGTGAAATCAAGCAACTAAAATAAAGTCGTATTCCTATAGTCAAAGTACAATGGAACTCTAAAAGAGGACCAAAATTTACATGGGAACGCGAAGATGAAATTCGTGCCAAATATCCTCATCTGTTTTGAAACATCACTTCAACATCCAATTAAATATTGGGACGAGATTTTTGTAAGGATGGGGGACTATAAAAACATGTAATTTTCATCAATGTAAATATCCATCTATTAAGTTAGATGCAATGTAATATCTATTTATTATATATGAACCACCTTTTTTTGGGGAAATTTTTCGCTTTATTACATTACTTGCATAACTAAAGTTAACGAGCTCACACAACCTACCTATGCCATCTATATCTATGTGTATATCATATAAACATCCTAATATGTCAAGTCAATATCATAATATTATTTTCACAAAGTACATTACTCATTTAACGTACCATTTGCAACGTTATATCAAAACAGACTTTAAACGTTAAACGTTTACCTTTAAACGTTAAACGTTTACCTTTAAACCCTAACTATATGTAATGTATACATATAAAATCAATGTACAAAAGTAATGTAGCATCTCATTTGAATATTTTTTCCCTCTAAAATAAAGTACAAGCCTTTTAAAGCACAATGTACAAGTCATTAAGCATAACATCTAAAATAGTCGTTTTACCATCGTTTTCATTCTAGTTTCTTTACCACCAATTTTGTGCAAGCTACTACAATCAATATAAAATATTTAAACCCTAATTACTCTGCTCCTAAGCTCTTATACATATTTTAAAAACCTTAAAACCTAAAACAAAACCATAAACCCTAATCTGACCTTAAACCTAAAATTAAGCCCTAAAACTTAAAACCAAGCCCTAACCACTAATCCGAAACACTAAAATATAATCCTAAACCTTAATCTACCTTAAATCCTAACCCTAGCTTGAAGAAAAACCTTAAAAACCCTAAACGAGCTCTAATCTACCCGATTACCTTTTTCCCTCCAAAATGACACATTTGAAAACCAACCAAGCAACCACACACCTTCATGACTCACCTACTGCATCTCTAAGCCGCACACATTCACCTCAATCTCCCTAGTTGGCTACCAAGAGGCCACATGACCTCCTTGGCTACCAAGTTTAGCCGCGACATTATATGAACCAAACAACACCTCAAACCTAGTCCTAGCCTTGCTAACTCATCTCCTAGCTTCTCCATATCATCCCTAGCCTCTCATAGTCATACCACATGTGTCCTAAACTTGGTCACTAAGTTTCCTTGGCCACCAAGGAGTTCGAACCTATATAAAGGGGTAAACCCCATTCATTCCAACTCACACCTTCAATCTTTCTTTCTAACCATTAATGGAGTCCAAGGTCTGATCAAGAACATCAAGAGAAGTCCTAAGAAGTCCCAAAAGCATAATACAAGTGAAGAAACTAAGCCTTGAAGCCCCGAAGTTGTTATTCTAGGCGTACGAAGCAAAACATCCCCATTTCAACCCATTTCTAAGCTATAAGCTCAAAACCAGGTTCCATAAGCCCACATTCTCTTTCAATACTCTTATAATTTTCATATGATCATGCTTAAACCATTGTTAAAAGCTTTGAACTTAAAAACCTATGCGTTTTCCCTTTTTGATCCAAACCGAGCTCATGAAACCCTAATTTCATGTTTTTGTTTAATCTATAAGCTAAACTTGTAAGATGTTGTTATAATATATCCTAATAAGCTTATCTAACAATATTATAAGTATTTTACTAAGTCTTAAAATCTTGAAGCTTAAAACCCACGCGTTTTCATTTAAAAACCCTAAAACGACCCGTTTTGATTTCTAGCTTAACGGATCCTTTTTCTAAACTTTCGTTACATTAAAACTTCTTATTTTAGTTTATATTAATTATAACCTACAAATATCATTTGGAGTCTTAAAATAAGCTTGCATGGCATTTTGGACTTGTTTTGCAAAAGTATTCCATGCAAGGGGTATATATCGTAACTTTCTAAAACTTATAACTAAAGGGATTGAAAATGTCATTTTATTAAAGTTTTAACTATAAGGACTTGTTTTGCCAAGTTTCAAAGTTAAAGGTTTAAATTATATATACTTTTTATATAAAGGACTAAACTTGTAAAATTTATAATCCAAGGGTATATTTTGCCAATTTTGCAAACTATTAAAATATTTTATTTTTATATTAATTATAAAAATATTTAAAAAATATTATAATACTTGATTTTATTAAAACCCGATACATTTATTGTTATTAATCAACGATTGACGCTTTATAAATCAAATAAATTATATACTTAACGTAATGTATCATTAACTAACTTTTGACGAAATTTATAATCTTATCGTATCACAATACTAGGGAATTTCATGTGAGGGGTTTCCATTTGGGTATTTATTTTGACGAGTTTGTTGGGTTTACGATTTAAAGTGCCCTGGCTCCTCAAACAATACTGCGTGGCCTCTAAATTATGATAGCCCGAACGGTGATACAATACTCCATAAGTTACTAAATCAAAGATATACGTTATACTTTATAAAGTTTTGAAACATATCCAATCAAACAATGACTTGACAAATTACCCCAGGTTGCGTGTGACGAAGCCGTTACTTTCATTCCATATACATTTGCTATCAATCAAATTTCCCTATACTGCTAAGGTGAGTTCATAGCCTCGCATTTCAATCTTTCAAATGTTTTATAAACCCACGAAGGGGATACATGCTATAAACCATAAATGCAAATACTTTATGTATGTTATCCTGATTTATTATTGCCTAAGTAACTACTTTTGCCTTTAAGTCCCCAATATCATGAACCGTTAATTACTCTATGGAGTGAACGCGAATGTTGTGAATAGATCTATTTAGGGTGGACTCCCTGTTGATGTACCCATTATATCGGTAACCAATTGCACATCATTAGAATATAACTGCAGGTGTTTTGGCAAAGGCACCCATTGGGGCTATAACGTGTGATTATTATATATCCCAAGGCTTCAGATTCATAAGCTAATGGCAATAATATAGTTTTACAAATAACGGGTGTATAACAATGTAACCCAATATCAAATTTGCATTCAAACTATTTAACTTAAACCTATGGATGTTTTAGATTTTGGGACATTTCGTTTGTAAAATCTCTGATAAATAAATGAATGATAACTAAATTTTTAAAAACGTCTCTTTTGATTCGCTTTCTATGATTATGACTATTATACCTTGAAGTAATACCCCGGATTAGCTTCCGCTTCTATCTATAAAAATGGGGGTGTTATATAAATGCCTAGATAGTATAGCCTCAAGGATCTTATGATTCCTGTTACTAGTTAGAGTAACCGTTCTACAGTTGATCGTGTAGAATTAGGGCTGTGTTGAATAAAAGAAAACCTTGTGATAACATTGATTCGTTCCTTATTAATTCCGCTGTGCAAATATTCAATATGTGTTATCATTATCTTAGATGAGAAATAATCATTCTCGAGTCATAAATGATCTAGGGAGTTATATCAAACTCCACAATTGGTATCAGAGCTACGGGGCTCTTGATCTAGGATTTACAAGGTGTTTTTATGGTCGTGTCTATGATGAGAAGAAGTTCAAGTTTATTGTTTTTGGTGATTGGAAGGTTCGGTGAAGATTAGGGTTTTTGCAAACCCTAATTCTATAAAAACAGAAAAGTTCTAGATGGCAGCTTTGTGATTCGTGATGATGATGCTTATGGTTCATGGTAATATGATTTTGATTCGTGGTAATGATGTTTATATACCACGTGATATAATTTTCTGTTTTGACTTCATAAACCCTATACATGAAACATAAAGAATTGAGCAAGCTGTATAACAAGTTTAGGGGAAGAGATATGGTACGAATCTCTTTAAACCCTAATTTTTGCTCGTCTTTGGGTATATGCTGCTTTAGGTGTAATAGAAACATAAAGTGACAGGTTTGTATGAATCGTTTAAGTGGAAGCATGAGCACAAGAAGGTACAAGATTTATTGTTTATAAAACCCTAATGGTGTTCGCCTTTAACATGTTTTAGCTGTCAGGGTTCGTGTCTTATTGGGCGTCAAGAACAAGCAATGGAATGTTTGAAAGAGAGCAGTAATAATTGGAAGTTTGTACTGCTTGTTAATTTGTTAATACTGCCAGCATATACATGTGTTGTTACTGACGTCGTACTGCTATGCTTTTTACTGCTTGGGAATGAGGAAAGCCGTGGATAGATGGTTGTTTCTATTGGTAGATAAAGTAACATGATTGAAGTTACTTTTTGGGTTTTTCAAGGTACGATCGTTTTGGCTATGGAATGATGATCATTTTGTCTTGGATCGTGACTTAGTACTGCTGCTCATTGGAGTTTATTACTGTCACAAGGTAACTTACTACTGCCAGTTATCTATTTAAAGCTGCTACTATTCGTTTATACTGTCAAGTTTATTGTTTGTATTGCTGTGGGCTTGGATGAGTTAGTACTGATTGGGAGATAAGTTGTTAGTATTGCTCGTTGATTTTTAGTACTGCTATTGGAAAACAGTTTCAACTGCTAGCTTTGATCGATATCGGATGACAAAGCAAATTGGATCTCGGATAGAACTGAAAACCAAGGTTGTTTGTTTTTGGTTTTACTGTTTGGTTTTTGGATTTGGTTTACATGTTCTTAACAGATTTAAAGGCTTGTATTCATTGATTTAATTGGTTACGAAGAAGATTATTTATCACCTATTTAATGATGAAGTGGAACTACTTGGATACGTGTTTTATCATACCTTTTAGCAGGAGGTAACTTGTTCGTGCGTTCAACGTTGTGACAAAGACTTGATGAATCTAGCAAAGGTGTGTGATTTACAAACTTATGGTGCTCAATGCTCACATTTTCTATCACTTTGGTTATGTGTCTCATAGAAGATGAGGATTTTGTCAAGAGGTTGCGATCTACTTATACTTTGGTCTTGGTATGAGTTTGAAGTCACGTGGATAGTACAAGATATAAGACACAAGTTAGGGTTATTCTACTTCAGCATCAAGTTCGTTATACTTAGTTTTCTTCATCAGTAATCATTACATAGAGCCTACAGAATTGAAGATTCAAGAAATAGTTAACATATGGGTTTCAGGGGAAGCTTATTGTTAAAATGTTTAACCATTTACATGCATCATCGAGGTGAAGGTTTTTACTACTGCTAGTCATTATTACTACTGCTAGTTTAGATTTCTACTGCTTGGATTCATTATTCTTATTATGCGTCATGGAGGGTAGTTCAAGTCATTGGAAAGTTTGGGTTAGTAGTGTGATGTTGGTTTGTAGTGGTCAAGATCAAAGTTGCTTATATTCATATGTCCCCTATTTGATTATGACAAAAAGGGGAAGAAGATGTTAACAAGTACAATTAGCAACTTGTAGATCCTTGGTGTGGCATGGTACAAAGGAAATCTGATTAAGGGGAAGTTTGTTTCATTCAGGGAGATCCATGATCTCAACTTCAGGGGAAGCTTTGATTAAAGGCTTTATGATGAAGTTCGTACAAGAACATGTTTGTTTTGTCATCATCAAATAGGGGAAGATTGTTGGGAATTATAGATTTGATGAGACAAAAGAAACAAGTAATGAAACAAAAGGACTTAAACGCAAAGCTAGAATTCTTTAAAAGATGGAAGATTTTGAAGATTCTAAAAGATCTCCTTATTTATATAGAAGATATAGAAAGAGATATAGGTCGTGTAGATTTATGTACACAGAAAATGTAGTCTACTAAAGGTGTGTGTGTTCTAGGCGTATGGTTCTTATAAACGCCTTGATAGTTTAGCCTCAAGGATCTTATGATTTCTGTTACTAGTTAGAGTAACCGTTCTACAGTTGATCGTGTAGAATTTTGGCTGTGTTGAATAAAAGAAAACCTTGTGATAACATTGATTCGGTCCTTATTAATTCCGCTGTGCAAATATTCAATATATGTTATCATTATCCTAGATGAGAACTAATCATTCTCAAGTCGTAAACGATCTAAGGAGTTATATCAAACTCCACAATATATACTAGCCAGTTTGCAACAGACCAAAAACACATCTAACGTATTTATACCATATAAACAAATCAAAAGCGACAACATTTTTTCATATCACTTTTTGATTAAATTGAATAAATTTTTTGTTGATGCAAAAATAAGTTGCTTCTATACAATCGAACATCTAATTGACATCCATCCTCTTTCAATCCAACGATGCTAACTTCATGTGAAACATCAAGTTTAAGACTGTAAACAAACAACTCTTTTCGTCCATGGCATGTCATTAAAATGTCCTACTCTTCATTCCAAGAACCTAAAATCTTTATGTAGCCACTAGGAAGTGGCATTTTTTTATCAAACCGGCAATGCAACACCCATTCATGTTTGCTCAATACCCAAATCTCGACACTTTGCCCAACATTATTATACGCAAGACCAACCTCACCATCTAGCAGAACCAAGTCTTCGAAAGTCCAATCTCTTTCTGCTTGATATTTTGAAGGGTCAATCAACCCAAATTCCTCCTTCGCCACATCAAAGCATACTAGTTTTCTTTGTTCATTAGGTTTCCTATTAACAAGATCACTGACCAACCAATGCAAACATCCATTTTCAAATATACCCTCGCCAATTATGGGATAAGATGGGGTTTGGGGTATTTTATGCCATGACTCCATCCCTAAGTCATGCACCATGATGCATAGGCTCTCCCCAACCATATCAAAGTTCAGTGGCCATATTTGCTCTTTAAGCATAACACACACCATCTTGTAAGTGTTGGTACATATATCAAACCCTAGTCTGCAAGATTAGTGTTTGTTAAACGACCAAATCTTGATGGGTGGTAACATGTAGCATTCTTTTCTTAAAGGGTGTAAGATAAGAAAACTAGTGAGACCCTCATGATAAGCATGGTCTATTGTTGTGTAAAGCAGCCCATGACAAGAGCCTAGAACTATGTTGTCTAACCAAAACCTTAAGGATGAACCCTTCTTGAACTCTATAATCACGCACTTGCATATTTCCAAGGAAAGTGTGTCTCCTTTTGAGTTAGTAATACATGGAAACTCGAGTGTGAATGTTTGCAAGGTAAGAATCATTGATTAATTCGTACCATAACTTGTTTACACACTCGAAATGAGCCATATATTTCACTGGAATTCTTGAGAAAATGTCTTGGATGGTTTCGAGAGGCAAACAAGCCATGTTAACTATATTTGAAGTTAAAGTTAATGGTTAACGATAAAAGATTAAAGGTGGAAGATATGATTTAGGGTTTTGCTGGATTGTTAAGTGTAACCTAAATGATGTACATTTATAGTATGAGTTTGGGCAGATTCTCATTTCGTCATTTCCTAGCAATTTCAATCAGATCTCTTTTTAGAAACACTTTTTTTCTCTCGATCTCTTTAAGATCCCTTTTTGATCCAAACATATCGGACAACTAGCCGGTGGAAATAATTAGGCGTCAACAGATGTTACCCCCACGTACTTATTATTTAAATAACTACTACCTAACAAGGAATTATCGTGTTTAACTCAAACCATACATTCATAGATAATGATTATACGGGTTTACTTTGAATAAGAACACTTTCTGGTAATTATGTCTTTCTAAAAATAAACCTACACTAATTCTTCTTGATTTAACATGACACTCATGATAATGATTTTTACGCAAAAAGTTTTGGCGACCAATATTTTTTGATTAAATGTTTTTCTTGATAACGATTTTACGCGGGACGAGCAATAACATGTCGGACGACTAGCCGATGGAAGAATCAGGCGTCAATGGATGTTACCCCAAGTATTTATTCTTTGATTGACTATTACCTAATAAGAAATTACCGTGTTTAGCAGAAACCATACATTTGTAGATAGTGATTATACGTGTTTACTTTAAATAACAACACTTTTGACCATATTCAAAATTGAAATTAGTGAATCAGGGTCTTGATTGCCGTCTGCTAATTATGTCTTTCTAAAAAAACCCCAGCACTAATTCTTATTGATTAAACATGGCACTCATGAAATTTTTGCTTACCCCTAGTTAGTTGCGATATATGAATGAAGAAACTATCAAAATTATGTAGGATCAGTGCTTCTTTAAGTCGCACTATATATGATTTTATTGTTGCTACAAGGGTGGATTTATGGAACCATTAAGCTTACCTGAATTTCTATTAACATAACACAGATGAGACTTGATGCACGCGCTCACCCTCTCTAGCCTTTCCATAGTCACTTGTGTTCTATTTACTATTTTCATTAATCAGTAGACGACATTCTTATAGTATTTATATGTACAGTAAATCAAGTAGGAGCTCTCTTCCACCCTTAATTTGTTTTAAGAAAAGACTACCAACATTCATTTAGGATGAATGCTTTGTCATGTTGAGTTGGAACGAGAAGAAACAGGAAGTTGTTTTTTCAAGAGCTAACTTCATAAGCTTATAAACTCTTTAAATGATTTCTTATGTCGGCATTCATAAAGTTGCCATAAGCGTTTTGAATCACATTACCACATTACTAAGTGATAAAGTTGCCACATTTCTGTTATAGCATGGCCTTCGTTACTTTTAAAATGTAGGCAATCAAAAGGGAATCATCATTAGATTCGTTACAAGATTGCTATGAACTGGTCCATGAATGGTAGATGTTGTCCGCTTTGGCACCTCTGCCTCACGGTTTTGTTCATATAATGCACATACATTATACTATAATGCGTCCACCGATTAAAAGACTAGTTCTTGTACCTTTAATACCCACCATATCCTCTATTAAAAGATAAGTTTTTAAAGGTATTTCTGCTGAGTGCGTGATTCCAGCAAGGTGCGGCCATGGTTGCTGTTGGTTCTGGTCATGGTCGCAAATCTCAGCCCTCATTATTGGGTCTGGATTTTGTTGACTATGAAGAACTTTGCTCCTTTCTCAACCCAAGAATTGGCCACCATTGCTGCATATTTTGTTATTTTGATTATTGTTATTTTTTGTAGCATTTTTCATTTTATGTGTTGAAATTCTTGTGGCATCCATTTTTGAAGCATGATGTTGTTATCGCAACACACATTTTCTTATTTTTTATACTATAGACCCCTCTTGTCTCCATTAATATATATGAAAGAAAGCCTTGTGAGTGAATTTATTTTTTATTATTAGAAGGGATTTGCCAAAAATAATTCTATGGGTGTTGTTTAAGTTTTATTTAATTAATAGTGGTTTTAAATATGACTACATAATAAAAATACGCGAGGCATGCAGACCCGTGCGATGCACACGGATTGCATTTAAATGTTGTGCTCAAACGGCGTGCATCCAAAAACAGAATTTATAATCTTAGGTCCTCTTTTTGGCTATACGCCTTACAATTTGTTTGCCTTTAAAATTGTGATGCAATACGATACTTGTGTCAAATACCTTCCCAGTTTCATTAATATTGATTCAATATTCTAAACCCATAAAGCATGTTCCACGCACTTGAGAGCTTATCCTAATCTATATTTTGAGATTTGCTAATAACGAAAAAGGTCGCACAATGAGTAGCAATGCCAAATTATACTGGTGTTGGCAGGTTTGGAGTTCTACCAAAGAACTTAAAACCTCCCATCACAAAGAAAACACTCGACTTGGATATGAAAAAGGGCTATTTTAGCTCTTCCGGAAAGGAATTGGTTAATCTGATTTTACTTGCATTTGAACCAAGTGTGATGCTTTAAGTATCAGCTGGTAGAATGCAAGTACCTTTTGCATAATTTAGGAAAATAGACAACCAAATATATTAGTTCCCCAATAAATTAAGCTCATTCAAATCTCTATTATTAAGCTCCTTAATCGCAGTAGCAGCCAAGTCTTGAGGCCTAAAGGTCACAAAAGCATAGCTTTCCACTCGAGTATTTACCTTTTATTATCCGGACCTGTTGCAGGTTGATTATCATTAAAATACATATATAGCAACATAACTTTGTATTACAGAAAGAGAGAAAGAAGGTTACCTCGGTGACTTCTCCAATAGATTCACAAAACTCTTTGAGAACATCTTTCCTGACCGCTTTTAGTTAGTGTTCATTGCTGAGTGTCGCTCGCTATATGCCTAGAAAAGGTGGTCTGGAAGCTTACTCTCTCCCACCAAGCAGAGGTACTAACTTGTCAAGTCAAGATTTTTAAAGATGTAGAGAAGAGAGTTGCTGATATATGGGGTCTAAAATGGTTTGGATTGCAATGAGGAAAATGTATTTTGTATTACAAACAGGGAAGAAAGAATGCAATTCTGTAGAGGTAAAGTCAAACTCAGAAGCTGGTAAGCTGCTTGTGTGCCGCTGTCATATTGAAGGATTTGTAGAAATTGAGCAAAAGTCCAAGTTTGACTCATAATAAGTCAAAACTTCAGATTTGGATCAAGTGCAGGATTGTCACAATGGTTTTGATTGAGATGAAATAATAGCGTAATTTTTATGTATGATGCTGTGCAGAAATTGGAATATAAGGTGCACTGAAAATGTACATATTTTGCTATATTGTTTCGTTTTTTCAGTTTCCTTTCGAATATTCACATTTTTACCAAAACAATATGTTCCCCTATCCATCAGTTATTAAAAGCTTACTTTTTTAATCATAGTGGCTTAATTAGTTATCAACAGTACTACCGTATGGTGGCTTAAGAAGTTCCTCTGCTATGGAAGCTGGGACTTGGGGACGATGTGTTTCGTATTTCTAGCAAGAAATTTTTATGTATGAATCTTGAAATCCCACATGTTCAGTAATTTTCCTTCAGAAGCTTAAGAATTACCCCAAACACCCTCTAGCTAAACACATCATAATAAATAAACTGTCTTTTACGATCATTGCTAGTGTACTTAATCGACTATTATAGGTTAAAAGTGCAATACAAAACACATACTTCTCTTACCATGTAATCGTGTAATCCCATTTAATGTTTTTGACAATACAAACAAACAATCTTATAACAAAGCTACTGGAATAGGCAGATTCATAGACATAATTTCTTTAATGTATATAAATTTAGGCACTAATGAAATTAAACCTGGAAAAATAATTATTCGAAAAATATCTACCCTTAAATTTGATTAAGACCTCCATTACACAAAACAGTAGATTATTGCGAAATAAAATAACGGTAAAGGAGTAAAATGGATACCAAAGTTTACCTCTAAGTAGATCTTAACATGGTAAATTCGGTGTTAATTGTTTGGTATTAGCCTATGAAGCAGCCGTCACCATATCCTTAATTTCCTGCCGTTGCTGCTAGCTTACAGGTTTATGCACACTGGTAGTTGCTGATGACGCAACTATTTCAGTTGTCATCTGCAAATTAACATCGTTAATAGTCACAGAAATGTAGTTAAGTTTTTCACATAATAATTATAAGACTATTTAACTGATATTATCTTTGCTTCAGGAATCTAATTCCATAAAACCTCATATCATTCTATTTAGAACATTTGACTACTATTGGAATAATAGTTTTTGTAATCATATTCAGCAATATTCGTTCTATAAGATAAGCAGTTCTATCCGACCCTCTACCCGCACATCCCCAAACATACACAATCAGTTGTTGTGGAACCACAATGTAGAGACCAAGTTTTTCACCAAAAGCTAGGGAACCATTTCGTGCATCTATACCATTTGCCACAACTTGTATATAGTTACAATCCATGATACGCATAACACAAATAATTTAGGACCCATCAAATTCAAGCATTTAGTCAATATAATTCCTAACTTCCTAGCCATTTATTCAAATTTCATATACAATGATGCAACAACCAACTTCTAAATCTGCCACAGTTAAAGCGAACATCATATATGACCAATCAAACCTATAAATTAGAATTAAAATTGAAAAACATATCATTAATTTAAACCTTGTATCCAAATGTATTGGCCAAACAAATAAAAACCTAAAATCATGGTAAGCAATAAACAATATTACAAAATTTACGAATCATTAAGGAAAGCCTAAATTGATTTTGGAAATTTGGGTTAGCTCTTACCAATATTGTTTGCAATCTTCTATTCATTAAGGAAAGCCTAACTGATAACCGCAAAAACTCATGATATGCTTGGACAATTGAAGAAGAGGCTTCTGAAACTTAAATACTTGAGCATTCAATTAAAGGGATGAATCCTTTAGTATAATAGATAATATGTGTTTTAAATGTGATACTTTGCACGCATTTATATTTCCTTCATTATGACTTATAAATTATTAATTATGATGTACGAAGTTGTTAAATGTGACAAGAACCCGACTAACTCGAATTCAAATAGGGTAGTGTTCCGGTATAAAAATTTTAACCATAGATCGACTTGGACCCGGCTCGAATTAACCCGAACATGACCCGACTAACACCTCTAGGTCTTAAAAATTTTGAGGCATGTGCGATAGCACACCTCGGCTATGCTAGTTGTTGCCTTTGTATGCTGAGCTCCTCTTATTGTTATTAAAGGATAAATTAGTTGGCCCAAGCCCGGTCTATGGGCTTTGGGTCTATTAGGGTTATTATATGCTACATTTGTAATCTATAAATAGTGATGGATAATAAAGTATCACCACGGGGTTTACATTGTCTAACATGGTATCATGAGCGAATTTAATCCGAGACCTAATCGGCCACCATAAGCCGCCGCCTCTACCTGTTTTACCCCGTCAATTTTCTTATCCCACATCTCTTCTTTCTATCCTAAACATAATTATCGTCGTCATCTAAAAAAATGCAGGCAGGACTATGTTCCTTTTTTTCCCTACTCGTGTTTTCCTTTCTTCTTTTACTTACGGTTCTTTTTTTACACAGAGACAATCATGCCTATGTGTAGCATTAGGATTAGTTTATCAATGAAACTCTCTTTTTTATTCGTATTTAATCTACTGATGTTGTGTATGATTAAAAAAAAGGATACTTTGTTTATTCTGGTTTGAGATACTTTTGTTTATTCCATATGAAAAAATGATACTTTGGTTATCCTGGTTCGGGATACTTTGGTTTATTCGTATGAGAAGAGGATACTGTGGGTTATCCTGGTTCGGGATGGTTTGGTTTATCCCGTATGAAAAGAGGATACTTTGTGTTATCTTGGTTCGGGATACTTTGGTTTATCCCGTATGAAAAAGATGATACTTTTGTTTATCTTGGTTCGGGATACTTTGGTTTATCCCATATGATACATTAGGATATCGGTTCGTGACTTTCTGTTTTGAAGATCAATCTCAGCTTACTGTCGGATGTCTTCATCAAATAAATAGTTATTGTTTTAACGTTTTATTTTGTTTTCTGCTCCAGTTTGAGCTTTCGTGATTTCGCCGCTCGGACTGCGAGGGAGTATTAGAGGATTAATTAGTTGGCTCAAGCCCGATCTATAAGTCTGGTTCCATTAAAGTTATGTTTATGCTACCTTTGTAATTTATAAATAGTGATAGATAATAAAATATGAGTTTTCATGGTTCAACAATTGTGTGGGAGTGGCCTAGTCGCACTTGTTGAGACGTGTGAGGCCATGTGTTTTTTTAATATAAGGATTGCCTTTGTAAGAAAAACATAGATAAATAAGATATATAATCATTTTTAAGAGATACTCGTACAAAGTAAGTTATAAATACAATTACAAAATTAGAACTGATAAGTTGCAATCAAATTACAACTGTGAAATTTTATATGATCAATGCGCAAGTAACAATATGATATGCCAATCACGTATTAGCGTTTTGTTTTATGTGTTTAAGACGTAATGTAGTTTTAGGCATCTGTGTTGTAATCCTCTAAGTCAAGTGTTTCAACAGTGCATATTTTGATCAGCTACGCGACTCTTTGGTGGTTCATGTTTAAGACGTATTAGCTCGAGCTTGAATCGTTTAAATCGAGTTGATTTCATGTAGTTTACGGGTTGATCTCGAATAACTTCGAGGTGTCTCGCTCGTTTACACCCGTTAGAGACAACAACCATCCGTTTAATCCCGTGCTTGTGCTTTTTTAGTTTGTCACTCGATATTCATTTTGGTAGATGTGGTATTTGAGCTTTGGCACATAGTGTTGAGTGTTGACATAGTTGGTAGACAATGGACAGCAAGGGTTCATTTTCTATTAGGTTGTTGCATTTTTAGTTAAATAATTCAAATTCAATTATGCATAGTCATTAGATGGTTATAATGCAATATCTTATTTATGTCAATGCATTATTGAGATGCTCATGTTTGTAGCATTAGCATAGTTTTAATTTTCAAATTGTGTATTTGTACTATTGATTAATTGATAAATGACGGTTTTAGTTAGTTGTAATTTGAGTATATATATATGACATCTCGATGTTTAGATTATATATGAAAGTATTCCTTATTTTTACTACTACATTTTTTTGTTATAAACAGTTAGCCACCAATGTTTTGGTTGGTAAAAAGTGACTGTATTAGTCAGTTTAGCTATAGCGCTATAAAATGATTAATTTTAGCAACAATTATTCATTTAAGAATGAAATTTTTTCAAGAGCCGTATAACTCCGGTGACCAAATCGACAAGAAAAATAGAATGAGTCGGTCTTCGATGATGGGCTTCAATCTACTTTGTACACTAACTCGAGCCGAGCATGTTTTTTATGCACATGCCAAGGTCATGGTGCGGATTGTGCAAGAAGAAAAAGTATCGCGGTGTAAGAATACAATGTGTAAGTATGAGATTAACGTGTGTATGTAAAGAGCTCGATATACATCCAATTAATATACTTACATGCAATTATAATGTGCTGTGTATCGAGGATAGCTGAGGGCTACATTGCGATCTCACATACAACTCACACGATAAAATGTTAGTGGTAAAATGCGTCTCAAACACCATCTCAACTAGAAGTATAGCAAATGTGTCGTCCTCCCGTAGTCTCTATCGACTAATCATCAATATTTATTTGAACCTTTACAACCGTTGCATATGTTGTTCTTCTGGTATGCTCAAAATTGGTTCCTCGCCTACTACTATTAACCAAAAGTAGTCTCACACATATAAGTGGGTATATCATAAGATTCACACTTTTTATGAAACAATCTATCACTTGATAAAAGGTCACAAAGTGTTACATTTATTAAAACCCTCATGCCATTAATCGCACCAAAATTGTTACAAAGCTTTACAAATACTTTATTTAGGATTATCGTTTGTAGTCTCACTTTTTTTTATAGAACGGCTATTTTATAGAAAACAAAACTAGCAAGAAGCTAGCAATTACAAAGAAACAAGATGGGGATTTTTAAGCCAGTCATTCCAACTAAACGAGACTTTACATCTATATCGAGACCAAATGAAAGACTTAGAAACTACATCTTCAAATAACAACGCCTTCGATGG
>BQNB010043975.1:0-30111 GCA_026074375.1 Tanacetum coccineum
TTTAGCATTTTGAGTCCGTTTTTGGTTATTTTAGCTCGTTTTTAAAGGTAAAAGGTATGTGTAATTAAGCACATACCAACTACAGAAGCAGAAGAAGCTTTCACGCAGCTCAAGCAGCATATAGCAGCACTTCCCACGCTAGTCGCACCCCGGCCAGGGAGGAGTTGATTATATATTTATTCGCGACGCATGGGGCAATTAGCGCCGTGCTACTGACAGATAGGGACTCCGTACAAACACCGGTATACTTCGTAAGTAAAGCACTCAAGGAAACGGAGATCAACTATAGCGCAATGGAGAAGCTGATCCTGGCGTTAGTATTTGCCGCCAAAAGACTGCGCAGATACTTTCAAGCGCACCCAATGCGTTCCTACAACCTGATGCGTCGGGGCGATTGCAAAAGTGGAGCGTGTTGCTAGGGGAGCATAACATCTCTTATAGACCACGCACCGCAGTGAAAGGACAGATACTGGCGGATTTTCTCATCGAAAAACCAGAAACCGATGCTGTCCTCCCCCAGAGCGACGTAAAACTCCCAGACCCATGGATCTTATTCACGGATGGATCGTCATGCGTGGACGGGTCGGGCGCGGGCCTCATCCTCACTAACCCGGAAGGAATGGAATTCACTTACGCACTGCGTTTTGAATTCACAGCCACGAACAACGAGGCGGAGTACGAAGCCCTAATTGCGGGGCTACGCATTGCAGCTCGAATGGGTGTACGTAACCTAGAAGCAAATGTGGACTCCCGTTTGGTAGCCAACCATGTGTTGGGCGAATATGTGGCTAAAGAAGACAACATGATTCGATACCTCGACAAGACCAAGTCGCTAATCCAGGGCTTTGATAGATTCACCATTCGGCAGGTTCCTAGAGGTGACAACAAAAAAGCGGATGCCTTAAGTAAGATCGCATCCACGAGCTTCGCGCACCTATCAAAGCAGGTGTTGGTCGAAATCTTGAAGCACAAATCCATCTCGGAGATGGAGATATCTACGGTGATAGAAGAGCAGGATCCTACGTGGATGACCCCTCTCATCGAATTCATAAGCAAGGGCACGCTCCCTCATGAACAAAAGGATGCCCGGCGAATACGCCGCACGGCGCAGAGATTCGAACTTCGAAATGGTGTCCTCTATCGACGTTCGTTCCTACAACCATGGCTCCGATGCGTCGGACCTATTCAGGCAGACTATGTGCTCCGCGAGATTCATGCGGGTTCATGCAGTATGCACTCAGGACCACGATCTGTAGTAGCAAGAGCCTTACGGTCTGGGTACTACTGGCCCACCATGCACCGCGACGCGCGCGACATGATAAAGAAATGCAATGATTGCCAAGTACATAGACCAATCCCGCGCCAACCACAACAGGAGCTAACACCCATCACCTCACCATGGCCATTCCACAAGTGGGGTATCGACATCGCTGGTCCCTTCCCTGTTGCAGCGGGAGGATTGAAATTCCTTATCGTGGCTATAGACTACTTTACTAAATGGATCGAGGCGAAAGCGGTCGCCACAATCACAGGGAATCAGGTAAAACGATTTGTTTGGGATAACATTGTGTGCCGTTTTGGATTACCTGGAGAAATAGTTTCGGACAATGGGAAACAATTCTGTGATAACCCGTTCAAAGACTGGTGCGCGAGATTAAGCATTACACAGCGTTTTGCGTCGGTTAAACACCCACAGACCAATGGTTTGGTTGAGCGCGCAAATCGAAGTCTAGGCGAAGGAATCAAAGCGCGCCTGGATAGACATAAAGGCAGGTGGGTAGAGGAATTGTCACATGTCTTGTGGGCACATCGCACAACAATAAAAGTTAGCACAGGGGACACTCCCTTCTCTCTTGTCTATGGGACGGAAGCCGTTATACCAGCCGAAATCGGAATGCCAACTATTCGTACCGCGGAGGTCAATATCGCAACCAATGACGACGAGCGACGTATAGACTTGGACATATTGGAGGAAAGGCGCGAACAAGCAGCCATACGTGAGGAAAAAGCAAAGTTAAAAATGAAGGGATACTATGACGCTAAAGTTCGAGGAGTCTCATTTAGACCAGGAGACTTCGTGTATCGTGCTAACGACGCAAGCCACGCGGAAGACACAGGAAAGCTGGGACCAAAGTGGGAAGGACCCTACGAGGTTACGGAAGCACTTGGAAAAGGAGCATACAAGCTGCGTGACATGGATGGGCGTGAGTTGCCCCGCACGTGGAATATCTGCAATCTCAAGAAATGCTATCTTTAGGGAAGTGCTCACTGGGTATATGCGTACTTATGTTTTTTTTAAGACAAATGTTTTTTATTTTTGCAAGTATTAATTAAATGTCGCGGTTTCTAGCTAACTCCGCGACACAATTCACTTTACATGCTTATTGTGAGTATCTATTTATGTATCAATATTGTTGTTACATTATTCTGTGCCTACGCGGCGTGCATGCACCTAATAACCCCACGATGGGAAAAGGATGAGTAAACCTACTAAATGACTCGTTGAGTAAGAGGGTTGCAAACCCATCAACATTGGATCATGAATCCTTGTTAAACACCTTTCTCTCAAGACGTTGGAGTAAGTTTTTAAATGCGCATATCCACGATTATCCAGCAAGCGAACACGGTGCAACCATCGTTTAACAAATTAGAGTCAAAACTTTTGACTTCTTGATATGGTAGTTAGCGGTAACGGCACAGCAGTAATGAAATGTCAACCCATACGTCAAATGTAAACTTAGCATATTTTGCAGTCAAATGAATTTTGTAATGACTATGTTCAAAACAATTTGACAAATAGCCCCTTCACAACAAGTCTTTTCATGCAAAGGCAACTAATTGTGCACATACATATTTGTCAACTTTTATAACTTATATATTGTGTGCGTACAATCGAACAAGCCCACAAACAACAAATCAACCCATACTATGGGTCCCCCAACAATAACTTTATACAAAGAACCATAGTTTGATTAAACAAATTTTCCAACATAACACAACAACGATAATAGTTAGCACACGGAAGAAAGCCTAGATGCCTGTGAAACAGGCATTGCTCTGAACTGCCAACCTTGTACGCATCATCTCCAGCCTCCGTCAAGCTTCCCCATAATTTCACTATCTTTAAGTTACACAGTCAGCCACCTAAACTGGTACTCCATCAGAACGGGGATGTGCGCTGCACCAACACCGCATAAATATTGCCTTGCCCTTCACTACCCTACTTCTACAAGCCTTATGGCGTGGGCCTCTAAAGACTCCTTCAATTCAAAAACGATCACCTTCTCCAAAGTGCAAAAGGATTAAGGATTCACGCGGAACAGCAAAGATAGAACCTGCGTTGCCCACGTCCTGCTATGAGAAAGTAATCATGCTGGGCCCTCAGGCCCTCGTTGGCATGCTAGCCAAGGTTAACCCACCATGATCAACATCAAGTTGGGGTAATCACTGGTTCACTTGCTCCAGCAGTGCAATAAGAGGCATTGCTCTAACAATTTCAACGTCTCCATCGCAGCACAAGCTCTCATTATGCATAACATTATATCCAGGTACCAGTGCGCACGGCATTCTGTCACAACTTCTTTCCATGCAGTTCCTCTACCACATCCGCTCCTCCGCCTACCACGTGCCAATGCACACTTCACAACATCCCCAAAGGACTGCTTTGACCTTCCAGAGATTCACAGTGCCTATGGCAGCAAGCACATACCATGGCTTAGAGCCACCCTGCGCACAAGCAAAAGCGGACAACATGTGAGGGTATACTCCTCATCATACTTAATACTGAGTTGCGTACTTCTCCCTCCTGCTTCTCCAACAGCTCCTCCACTCTCTGGCGAAACTCATCCAGCCCAGCAAAATGGTTGTTCTTACCCCCCTCCAAATACTTCACAGCCCAGTGACAACTTGCCTTGTAATCCGCAGAATTCGCGCGCTCTTGCTCTACCTTGACAAGCAGTGCCATTTTTTCCTCGGCAAGCTTCTGTGCATAAGACCTCGAAGACTCTGCGCTCACCTGCCGCATCTGCCAAACTGTGCCTTCACAGCACAAATCTCTTCATCCTTCTGTACCTCTGGCTGGCGTTCACTATAAAACCTGCCTCAAGCTGCGCCCCAACCCAGCTGCGGCTAGCTATGCGCAGTGACCATGATCAAACTCCTCCATAAGCAGATCCCCTGCATACCCTCAAACGTCCCCCGCCACCTGGGACCTGTCTCCCGATCCCTCCTTGATATGTCATCAGCAGTCAAGGGACTAGTCTGGGGTGGGGACTGTACAGCATGCGTCACCGGCGCAGAGGAATCGCTAGTAGCCTCGACACTACGCACAAATAGCAAACAACCAACCAATAATGAGGATTCCACATTACTTTATTATGATTGCGTACAATAAACACTATTAACTGACGTACATAGATGCTAAATTACCTTTACTTATTGGGAGAGGAGTCTCGGTCACCTCATTAGCAGCAAGCGGGGTGGCGCATCTGGGGTTTCCTCTCCGTCTATGTTACCACGCACCCAAGACTGAACATGAAGCACCCTCTTTGAACGGCCCCAGCAGCCGTCATCACTAGTGGCCCTCTTCGTTCAACCCAGAGGTCGACTTCTCCACCTCACTTTCCCCCTGACTGCGACACAGCATCCTCTGAAGAACCAACGCTTGTTGCGTCTAGCTTGGGGGCTCCACAGTTGCACCTGGTACACTGGCACAGTGTGTGGGTTGCTAATACATCAGTACTTCTCAACCTCTGGTTGCTCCAGCCATTTCCATTGTGCCCCTGCCATACTTTCCAACCGCGGCTCCTCACCATCTCTTAAAGGCGGCACCCCCTTCGGCACCAGCTTGGGCTTACACAAATGAACCAACTCTAAACAATTTCCATTTCAGCGCAACAGCAAAAAAAAATGAAGAAAAAAAAAACAACAAACTATGGTTACATAAGCTTATATAAGAAAAGCGCGCTACACCTACTTCGAGTTAGAAGGAAGGACAAGCACCCACCCTGTCCCTTCATCACCCATAAACGGTCGAGCAGCTGCTTCCTCGAGGCTTCTAAATAATTACTCTAATGCCCATGTGGCAATAGAAAGGGCTTCCGAGTAATTGCGTTGATAGGATACGGTCCTCATTAATAAGGTTCCGCATCCACCATAACTATACTACCCAGGGGGTGGAAGCTCAACCCACGGCAATGACCCTGAGTAAAGAATTCGAAGGTCCCCGAGGGAACCAACGCATCATCTACCCAGAAGAACAATCTCCCTCCAAGCCTTAGCCGCATCTAATTTTTCGTATATCACTGCGAACGCCCCGGGGCGCGCTTGGAAAACATACCATATCATCCGTTTGTCCAAGATGAATGATAGAAGGCGCGGAACAAATTGGACCTGGATGAATTGCCATAGCGGCAATTAAACCTGCGAAATTGGTTTTTTTTGCCGCGCCCTAAGACTGCAATTGGAAATATGAAGACGATAACAATTCAGGACGTTGCACAAAACAACGAGAAGGGTTACAACTTGATTGGCAAACTCAAAGAACCGTGTGTATACCCCAACCATACTTCCCCTCTGGGAAATCCGCTATACTCGCACTCACAGCCGGCACTGGAACACCTTTGCAATCGAATGGATGTAATACCCAATGTGAACTCACGCAGTTCCTCCATTTGTTTTAATTCTATGTAAAATCATAAGTTGCAAAACCAGAATTGCGAAGCAAAGGGTTTGGAGGCGCACGACAAAAGCGCGTAAATACCTGTGTCAGATTATTGTTGATTAATGGAAGCGTTATCAAGGTGGTGGAAGAGATTATTTTAACTGTGCAATAACAGTGAAATGGAGGCGAACCTTAAGTAAGGGCAAGTTGGATACCAAGACACTAGGCCTGATGAGGAACACGTGTTCCCCCACTTGTCCTAATCGTGTGGTATGGGGTGAAACTATAACGCTATGTACCCATGCTAACCTTCTCACGAATTACGAAGATGCATTTTTTGCGACCTCAAGCTACCAATTCATTTTTGGGCGGGACAATTTCTTTTTTCGTCCAAAATACGCATACATGATATTATCCTGCGACAATTTGTTAGTCTAACATCTCCTGCGGTCTTAACCAAGCGCAACTAGATTGGGTGGACATGATGACAAATAGTCCAACCTCGGGTCAAGCACCCGAACCCACGAAATAGTCATAATACCCAGGCCCATAATAGAATGGGCATAGCGACATCAATAATACCGGAGGCTTCCAAGCCCAAATGGTACTGCCTATGTGGAAGCCCATGACATATGGGCTATCACGATAAGATTTTAAAGGCCCATTGAGGCCCAACTATCGCACACCGTGCGCATTAATCAAGAACACCCGATACGAACGAGTCATAATCCAGAAGGAGGCCTACCTAGTTACTAAATAACGAGAGAACCACTCGTATACTAACCAAATTAATGGGACAAATCCCATTAGTGTTTGGGAGATATAAGAGAGCACCTCAGCTCTCATCACAGTACGCCCTAAAACCCACACTTTCTACTATAACCTAAACCGAATTACTTACTCTCCACGGCCGGAGGATAAATCGTAGGGAGACAATCCCACGGTAAGCCTAATGGTGCTATTGTTTTTCTTAGTGCGCAGTCTGCCATAGCATCAAGGACTAAATTGATACAGGAACCAGAGCCTAACAGATCCTTATAACACCTTATTCGGTACCTAAATCAAGGATCTCCACTTTTGTATCAACAGTTTTAAGCATAGTATTTTCTCAGGATCAATGATGCAAAGAGGTGCACACGAATAAATTAGGGATAGTCTATAGGGTGTCAAGCACAAAGAATTAGGAGTACAACATATTTTTGGGCATGTATTGTTCATGATCTAGAAAACCAATATTCAAATGTTTAACTATTTAGAGCCTTCTTGCTTGTATCAAACAATTCAATAAACACAATTTATTATTTTAAATGACTCTTTTTTGAGGTCGTTCTCATACTTGTGCTATTGATCTGTAATGTAACGCTCTCGATTACACATTATTCAAGCTGCGACCCAATTTGGAGGTGTTATCAGAGTGGTATCAGAGCCAAGGTTATAGAGAACCAGGTCAAATGTATTACTTGAGTATAAACCGTTTTCAAACATTACAGTTATAAAAAAAAAGGGATTTTATGGGACATTCATTCATAAATTACTAATTGCATTAATTGGGTATACTAATATGCTGCATGAATTCACATACGTGTTATAATAATAATAAGTAAGTTATAACGGTCTATATTAATTATACTAATGTAAACTCTGTTTGAGTGTTACAGATTCAGTCATGTCTTCGGCATCATCTACGGTTTACCTACCGCCCCGTCAATACCAGATTCTAAACCCTGGAGGTGAGCATTTTGGACCCATTGACGAGGAGCTGTCCGATTGGAGGTTCCCTGTGGGGTATTATCGTATACGATATGATGACGTCCCATTCAGCCAGTAAAGCCTACCCCACCCTCCACCGGATTACATACCAGGCCCGAGGATCACACAGGCAACCACTAGTTTTATAGGACGAGGACGAGCGTGAGCCTATGTTCGTACAGGCACATGATCCTGACTATGTGCCAGAGCCTATATACCCTGAGTATATATCATTGGAGGATGAGCATGTGTTCCCAGCTGAGGAGCATCCATTACCTCCTGTTGATTCACACACACACACACACACACACACAGGTATGTGGCTGTCTTCCGATCCAGAGGAGGATCTGGAGGAGGACTCCGAGGAGGAGCATGCTGATTATCCTACGGATGGAGGGGATGATGATGATGATGATGACACTGACGATGAGGATGAGGAGCCCTACGAGAGAGGAGGGAGCACCTAGCCTGGCTGACCCTTTTTTCTGATGTACCTTTGTTTGACCCTGTTCCCTTCAGTAATGATACAGAGGCACTTGAGTCTTATGAAGCACGTACCTACACCACCATCACCCCCAGCGTATCGTAACACTGCTAGGATATCTTTCTAACAAGAGGCACCTATACTATTTCCACCGAAGGAGAAGGTCGAGAGACTCCTTTCCTTACCTACACCACCACCATCACCACTCATCTCATTATCACCACCCACTGCAGAGGAACGCCTTGCTTGGTGTTTAGAATGCAACCCGCACTTCCCAACATCACCACTTCCTAGACTACCTCACCCATATGGTTAGCCCTAAACCATGTGCTTGCATCCCCCAAGCTTCATAGCCGCCATAGTTAGATGAGAGCCTCAACACATTACCAACCAAAACCCGTACCCCCATCAATTACCACTACCATCACCATCCACTACCACTCTACCAATCAATACCACTACCACCACTACCAGACTCATTGTTCATACCACCAGTCGACCGCAGGGAGGATATTCCCGAGGCTGAACTACCACCTCGTAAGAGGTTATGTCTTACTACTCCCGCATCGAGATATGAGGTGGGGGAGAGTTCGACTGCTGTCCCTAGACCTACTGGAGGTCATAGGGTAGATTATGGGTTTATCGGTACTATGGAGGCCGAAGCCAGACGACAGAGAGCCGAGACAGTCGGCTATGGGATCAGAGATACTTGGGTAGACCCAAGAGAGGCTACTGAGGAGATAGCACCGGTGACCCTTGAAGGGGTCAACACTAGGGTGACTGAGCTTACTGCAGTTCAGGAGCAGGACACCCAGGAGATTTATGCTGTGATTGAGGATACCCAGGATCGGCAGACTCAGATATATCAGACGGTTGAGGCATTGGTCGATGATAGGCAGTACCACTATGAGACTGCCCGACTCTTAGATCAGGAGGCTCTAGTCTCCCGAGAGGCTTGGGCACACTCTATGGGACTTAGTTCGGCTGTCCACTATGAGCTTCAGGGATACAGGACACACGTTTGGATGCAGGATCACCGTATGGATGTGCAGGATTCGTTGATAGCAGCCCTGACTGCACAGGTTTCATCACTGCAGGGACATTTGGCGACGGCTCTAGGAGAGATTCGAGCACTTCAGGCTAGAGAGCAGGCTCGTGCGGATGTTCCCGAGGGCACCGGTATAGTTTCCTAGGTTAATTTCATTGTTCATAGACAGAAAGCTATCATTTGTAGACCAGCTAAGTATTAATGGGTTTTCATTCCCCGCTAGACGGCTAGTAGGACTGTATGTTTTTATTTCTTATATATCGATACAAATCAATGCATGTTTTTCCAACAATATATGAGATGTTGTATTATGGTTATGTATGACTCAATTTCGTGATGTGTTGTGATCCCATCATGTATAAAATCACTGTGTGAGTGACATTGTTGTATATTTGTACCCATGTCATTTGTGAGTTTTATGAAAACTCACATGTTTTTATTTGATGAGAGTCTAGAACAATATGCCACCAAAAAGAACCTCTGCTGCTACAAAAACTGCAAGGGCTGCTGCTGCTACTGCTGCTGCCCCAATGACTGCTGCCGCTGTTGAGCAATTGGTCGCTGACAGACTTTTCGTGGCCACATGGCAAACCAATGACACTACTTCGAAACAACGGCAACGAAAGTCATAGGCGAAGGAAGCCCCATTCTAGCACTGGAACCAGAGGAGCTACGCCACTCCTCGTGAGTTTACGTATAAAGATTACTTGAAACTGTTACCCACTTAACATCAAGGGTACTGAAGGGGTATTGTTATCCCAATGTTTTGAGAAGATGGAATTAGTGTTCCACAGTAGCAACTGTGCTCCAGAGAACCAAAGGTTAATTGCTACTTGCACTTTCATTGGGAATGCCCTTTACTTTGTGGAACTCCCACAAGAAGCGTTTACACAAGATGTTGCTTATCTTGCCATGGACGTAAGGCTTAAAAGAAGATATGACGGTCAAATACTGCCCAAGGGTGAGATTAAGATGTTGGAGATTAACTCGAAACCTAAAGGAAAATGGTCAGATATATCCCACAACAGCCCGTGCTATATCCAAAGCTGCATAAAATATGTGGACGTAGTTTCCCGAGGAGATCATAATAGTTATAGAAATATATTTGTGATGGACTTCCTATAGGATCGGGGAAATGTGAGTCATATCGACCCCGACAATTGAAAGAGGTAATGAGTTGCCAAGACCAGATGGACCAAAAACTTATCACTATTTCTGAAAGGCAAGCTGAGCAGAAGAGGAAGATAGAGTTTAATGCTGGGAACAATCAGGGGTACCAACAACAGAACAAGAGGCAGAACACTGGGCGAGCTTACACTGCTGGGCCTGGGGAGAAGAGGGAGTACACTGGATCATTGCCCTTGTGTACAAAGTGCAACTATCACCACAAAGGGCCATGTGCTCCCAGATGTAACAAATGTAAGAGGATCGGCCATTTGGCTCGTGACTGCAGGAGTTCCGGTCCAAACAATAATAATAACAATCGTGGGAACTCCAGAGCAACTCAAAATGCCGTTACTTGCTATGAGTGTGGTGTTCAGGGGCACGCATATAAAACTAGAAAGATCACAATCAAGAGGGACTGCCCTAAGTTGAAGAATGGAAACCGTGGTAATCAACGTGGGAACGACAATGCACCAGCCAAGGTTTATGTGGTGGGCAATGCGGGAACAAACCCGGACTCTAACGTTGTTACGGGTACGTTCCTTCTAAACGACCGCTATGCTTCTATTCTATTTGATACTGGTGCCGATAGGAGTTTTGTATCCACAACATTTAGCTCTTTGATTGATATCACACCCACTACACTAGACCATTATTACGATGTTTGAACTAGCTGACGGAAAATAATATGGATATACACTATCATTCGGTTTGTAACTTAAACCTTCTTGAACCACCCATTCCAACAACAACTTAATTGCCCGTAAACATGTAGCTTCGATGTCATAATCGGCATGGATTGGCTGTCAAAGTACCACGCGGTCATTGATTGTGCCGAGAAGATCGTTCGTATTCCCCGGGCAGAAACCTTAAATGTCCGATGGTGACAGGAGCAATCAGAAACTACTCCATGCTGAATATCGTTTTCATTCACTAAAACACATAAAAACTTGTTGAAAAAGGACACCATGTCTATTTAGCCCAATATTACAGCAAAGGAGACTAAGACCCATTCGGGAGAGATAGCGACTTGAGGACGTACCAATCATTCCAGTTTTCCTAGGTAATTCCTGAAGAATTACCCAGGGACAACCACCAGACTCGACAAGTGTGAATTGCCAAATTAATTTGATGTCAGGTGCTAGCACCTGTAGCACAGCACATCGTATCGATTAAGCCTCCATCCGAAATGAAAGAATGTTTGGAGCAACTGTAAGTAACTGTCCGACTCTACAAGGCTTAATAAGACCAGATCCTCACCGTTGGAGCTCCGGTCCTTGTTTGTCCCAAAAAGAAGGATGGAACATTCCGAATGTGCATCGACTACCTGGAATTGAATAAACTGACAGTGAAGAATCGTTATCCTCTCCAAGGATTGATGATTTGTTTGATCAACTACAAGGGTCTATGTTTTACCTCGAATTATAACATACGGTCGGGTTAATCAACATCTGTAGAGTACGAGAAGAGGATATTCCAAAGACGGCATTTAGGACTCGGTACGGTCCTTACGAGTTCCAAGTTATGCCATTTGGTTTGACAAATGCACCTGCGGTATTCATGGACCTCATGAACCTAGTGTGCAAACCATACTTGGATAAGTTTGTAATTATCTTTATCGACGATATACTCATTCATTCAAAGGACAAGGAAGAACATGAAGAACACCTTAAGCAATCTAAACTTTGTAAGAAAAGTGAGGAGTTATATGCTAAGTTTTCAAAATGTAAATTTTGGATTCCTAAGGTACAATTTCTCAGTCATGTAATTGATTGTCCAGGCATTCACGTGGATCCTGCCAAGATCGAATCTATTAAAGATTGGGCATCTCCTAAAACACCAATAGAGATTCGTCAATTTTTAGGTCTTGTCGGTTATTATCGGAGATTCATAGAAGGGTTCTCAAAGATTGCTAAGCCAATGACTAAGCTTACCCAGAAGAAAGTCGCCTTCGAATGGGGTGACAAGCAAGAAGCAGCTTTTCAGACGTTGAAAACTAAGTTGTGTAGCGCACCTATCTTAGCTCTCTCTCAAGGAGCTGAGAACTTCATTGTTTATTGCGATGCTCACATAAGGATTGGGTGTAGTGTATGAAGCAAACGAGAAGTGATTGCTTATGCATCACACCAGTTAAGAATCCCATGAGAAAAATTATACTACTACTCATGATTTGGAACTTGGTCAGTGTGATTCTCTAAAAATTTGGAGACACTACTTGTACGGAAACCAAAAATGTACGGTGTTCCACAACATAAGAGCTTACAAACAAAACTTGACTAAAAGGAGTTGGAATAAGCAGGCAACGTCGTTGGTTAGTTAGTTGCTCATGACTATGATTGTGATTTCGTTACACTCGATATTAACGCAAATGTTATGGCAGATGCCTTGAGCAGGAAGAGCGAATAAACCATAAGAGTGCGAGCCCTTAGTTATGACTATGCTTGGATCTTCCCAATAAATCTTGAATGCACAGACCGAGGCACGAACTAGAATATCTCAAGAATCGAAGACGTAAGGAGGATGATCAGGAAGGATCTAACCAAAGGGAGGTTGGAACGCTACCGTACGATGGGACACTAAGGAAGTCCGGATGAAACCCTTGCATAAAAGGTAGATTAGTTGCCATGTTATGGCGATTTTAAGGACCGTATCATGCACGAGTCCCCAAAATCAAAATACTCTGTCCCATCCAGGTTGGAACAAAAATGTAATCAAGACAGAAAAAGCTAAATTGGGGCCCAATAAAAAGGGCCGACATTGCCACCTAAAGTTAGCAAAATGTCGGATGTGTCCCAATGTAAAAGCTAAACAACAAAGACCATCGGGATGTTGGTACAAACACCCAATACCTGAAGTGGAAATGGGACAATATCACCATGGATTTTGTCCCTAAGCTTCCTAAGGTTACCGCAGGGACATGATGCTATTTGGGTGATTATAGACCCGACTCACTAAATCTCCAATATTTACGCGCATGAGAGAAACTGACACTATGGAGATTGGCAAGGTTCGTACATAAAGGAGTAGTTGCGAGGCATGGGATACCTGTTTCAATCATCTGTGACCGTGACCCTAGGTTCGCATCACATTTTTGGAGATCACTTCAGAAGGCTTTGGGTACTAGTTTGGATATGAGTACTGCGTACCATCCAGAAACTGATGGACAAAGCGAGAGAACCATCCAAACTCTTGAGGATATGCTACGTGCTTGCGTGATCGACTTTGGAAATGGTTGGATTAAGCATTTTCCATTAGTCAAGTTTTCATACAACAACAGTTATCACGCTAGCATCAAGGCAGCCCGTTTTGAGCACTGTAACGGTTCGGAAGGTGTCGTACACTTAACGTTTGTTGGGCCTAAGTTCGGAGAAGCTCGAACACACCGTCCAGATTTAATTCAAGAAACGACCGAGAAAATCATTCAGATCAAGCAAAGGATGCAAGCCGCTCGTGACCGACAAAAGAGTTATGCCGACTTAAAGCGTAAGCCGATGGAGTTCCAAGTTGGGGATAAGGTTATGCTCAAGGTTTCACCTTGGAAAGGGGTCGTACATTTTGGCAAACGGGGGAAGTTAAACCCTCGATATGTTGGACCTTTCAAGGTGTTGGAAAAGATTGGATCCGTTGCATACAAGCTTGAACTCCCTCAAGAATTGAGCCCTCGATATGTTGGACCTTTCAAGGTGTTGGAAAAGATTGGATCCATTGCATACAAGCTTGAACTCCCTCAAGAATTGAGCAGGAATACATTTCATGTATCCAACTTGAAGAAATGTTATTCTGACGAACCATTAGCTGTTCCGTTGGGAGGACTACATGTTGATGATAAACTCCAATTTGTGGAAGAGCCCGTTGAAAATTAGGAACGGGAGAATCAAACATTAAAGCGAGACCTATACCACTCGTTAAGGTTCGGCTGTAACACTAGGAGAGGTCCTGAGTTCACATGGAACGGAAATTTATTCAAAAGAAATACCTACAATCTCTTCACAAATCGGGCCCCACTACAACGTCTTAGGAGCCTTGAGAACAAAGGCTCATCTAAACCGGGGGAGAACTATAACACCACCATGATTTCAGGCATAATACGACTACTCCGTACTTTCAGGTCACGTTTATATTTGGATGTCCGCGACAAGGGAAAAACTATACATAATCACATTCATTTTAATTCAAAGTGAGAATTCAATAAAATACTTTACATCAAAAACCTTAGCTCCTATATATATGGGACAAATTAAATATAAACTAAATAAAGACCCATATGATTCCTAAAGTCTAACACATACTCGACTAGATTTAAGATAAAAATCCCTACAACCTAGCCCACAATACTCGCGTTCTCCAGCCGAATTATTCAAAGAAAAAGATAACAAAATCCTATCCTAATTTAGCTCATTGCCCAACGGTTAAAAGCCCATAACATGCTTTTCCCTAACCCAATACATACTCGTGATCTTATAGCTGCTAAGCCTCTTGGTTTTGTTCACACGCCTTCAACAGTAAACAACTTTTATTCCATGTACATTAACCATGCTTGAATCCAAGAAATTCTTTGCCATGAAAGGCTTAACAAAAGAATGTGACTACAAAAGGAAACACTATGCATGTATACTCTTGTGTCTATAAGAAGAACTTGGGACAAGGTTGAGATTATCACAAATCCACACAGCAACTCAAATCACAAGTTTCACATGTTCTTTCCTCTTGTTCACTGAATTCGGCCTACACACACACAATCCTCACCTTTCGTTTTCTCCATTAAACCCTAAAAACTCTAGAAACCCTAATACCAAATTCGTCTCTTGGCTTCTCTTCTTTTGGGTCGACGAATAAACAAGCAGAAAGGAGTGATCGTTGGTGTTCATACGTTGGTCAGAAGGGATAACTTATAGTAGAGGGGTTTAACTTTGGAAGTGGGTTGTGTCACGAAGGGTTTTTAAAACACGAGTTAGGGTTTTCGTTTGGTTAGACCTTTCCACTCAGCCGAATAATTGTGAGTCTCACATTTATAAATTTTTGTCATTTGCACCTTGCTTAGCATTTTGGTGCTTGAGAAATCACAAGCTATAAAGAATGAAAAGTCGCATCTTTTCCACAGGGGGGGGGGGGGGGGGGGGGGGGGGGGGGGGGGGGGGGGGGGGGGGTTATTACTGTATTTAGGTTAGGAGAGGAACAACTAACCATTATAATATTTGGGCAAGTAACTAAAAGAGATATAGACAAAATAAGTTTAGGTGGGAAGTTAGATAAACTATCCGCCGTGTGTAGTTTAGACAACACACACACACATAGAAGAAATAGCATAGGAGGTTCTTGAAAAGGATCCACTAGTTAAAAGTTAGGCTAGTTGCGCGTAAAACAAAGAATTGGAGAAACTAAAAGTATTAACACACATGGACACACACACAAGGAGTACACACACACACACAAACACACACACACACACGATAGAGAAGTTGGAAACCACACACACACACAATATGTGCTCACACACACACACACACACAATTAGTTAGAAACACACACACATTAAAGACAATATGTAAATGGTGTGGTAGAATATGAATTAGTGAAAGGTTGGTTTAATTAACTTAGGACGGGAATGGAGGGGCATTGTAGAAAACATAAGGTAAGCTCTAACTAGGAAATTAGATGATAGTTTATTGGGGGTTTTTGGGGGTCTAGGAATTGATTGGAAAATTGAGGTGTGAACAAGGTAGTCAAAAAAACAATAAGGTTATTAGGTTGTAGATTGGAGAAAAAAATTAGTTTGAAGATTGGGTGACACACACACACAGATTGAGTAAAATTGACAGATTATATTTTATATGGACACACACACACACACACAAATGGAAATAGTTGGATTTTGTGTTTTTTTAAATTTGGAAGATAGTTTAGGTTTGTTTAATATTTTTGATTTTGTTGGTAATAGAATTATAATCAATTGGTTTTGTAAAGTGTAGGGTGAGTTGGTTTGTTTATGAAATGGATTAAAAATGGGAGTGTTTTGAAAAATGTGTTGGTTTTAATAATAAATAGTTAGGTTTGTGTAGTAGATTCTGTTAAAGATGTTGGTAATAAAATATTAGTGTGATAATATGGTGTGTTTGGTGGAAAAGATAGAATTTTAATAAATATTATGGGTATTTTTAAGATTTGTAGAAGATGGTTATTTTTAGGTGTATTTTTTGTTGGGTGTAAGATTTTAGGTTTACAGGATTAGGTTATTAATATTGTTTTTTTATAGTAGGTACACACACACACACACAGAAGTAAATTTAGTTGTTGGGTTTGGTGGTATTTAGTTGAGTTTGGGAAGTATGGATGTTTGGTGTGTTGGGAGGGGGGTAATAGGGGTAAAGTGTTTTGGGGTAAGTGGGGACACAGTGGGTGTGGGGGGGGATTTGGGATGTGTTAGATTGGTGTTAGTTAGATTGATATATTAGTGGTATTGTGGGGATTGGTGGGTGTGGTGGTGGGGGAGGGGTGTGTTGTGAGGGGGGTGGATGTGGGGAGTGTTGGATTGGGATGAGGGGGAGGGAATTAAGAGAGGGGAGGAGTATGGTGATGGTAGTTTTGGTGGGATGTGAAAAATGGGGGGGGGTAGGTGTGAGTGGTGGGTGTTAGGGGGTGGGTTGTTTATGAGGGGGGTAATTGGGTGGGTTGGGTATGGGGTGTGTTGGTTTGGGGGGAAGTTGTGAGTGTTAAAGGGGTGAAATGTGGATGGTTATGGTTGGTGGGGGGGTGATTTGTTGGGTGTTTGTGTGAGTGGGGGGGGTAGATAAATGAAGGGGTGTGAGAGAAGGGGGGAATTAGGTGGTTTAATTATTGGTGTATGGGATGGTAGGTTGGGGTAGGGGTGTATGATGATAGGATTGGGGGGATTGTGGGTTGGGGGATGTATGGGAGTGAGGGGGGGGATGTGAGGTGGGTTTAGGTTGGTATGGGGGGTGGGGGATGTGGGGGATGGTGAGTATAGGGTTTGAAGGTTAGGGAAAGTATGGGATTGGTATGTTAAGTTTGGATAATTATGGGTGGTGGGTTAGGGTTTGATGGGGGGGAATGGGATTTGTGATAGTGGATATTGTGTATGGGGGTGTGGTGGGTGGGTGGGGGATGGATGTTTTGGGGGTGTATGGTGTTGGAGGTATGGGGTGGTGAGTGTTGAGGGTGGGATTTTGGGTTTATTGTGTGAAGGGTGTGATGGGGTGATTTATTGGGGATTGTTGAATTGGGTAGGTGGGTTTTTAGTAGGATGGGGGTGGGAAGGGAGATGTGAGGGGAGTGGTGAGGGTTGGTTAGAGAAAAGGTTAAAAATTATTCGTTAGCGACCCATTATTGGGGGTGTTACAGTTTGTGTTTATGTTTTCTTGGAATTAAATGGTAGAAGAGGGAGAGTCGTTGATTATTTTGTGAGGGACAAGTGTCATTTTTGAAATTTTTTGCTTCAAGTTCAATTCTTATAAACCTTCTTTTATATAGTAGGTAGATATAAATGTATATTATTATATATATTAATATACTGGCCATAAAATACTTAACGAGAGTTATCGGTCATTAATTAGTTCGTTTACAAATAATTAACTATAAGGCTTTGTTAATACAAATAATGTCTAAAAACGTTATTTATATTTTTCGATCTCTCGATGTTTTGAAGATAACAAAATGTAAAAACGCTTACGATAAAAATAAACGTTTACAAGTTATTAATCGTAAATTTCCATTTCAAATGTAAATCACTTAAGGTATGTATAAACAAATCATTAAACATAAGTAGTGATCAAGAAACTAATTTTTCTTAACCATCACATTCTCAAAAGTATTTTTGCAAAAATAAATATATACAAAATACTTTTTAAATAAAAGAAATGTTTTATTTAAACATAAAAATTCAAATCTGATTTTCCCCCCGAAATAAAACCTTATATACCAGATAAAACCTTCCCACTAAAAGACAAAAGGGGAGCGTCAGTCTACGACATCCCCCAGATATATCTGGTACCGCCGAGACCGCCAGCAATGACCGTTGGGTTTTCCTGCCTATAAATATTACATCAATTGCCAACTAAAAAAAATATTAACCTCTTTGCACAATTTTTTCAGTCTTCTTTCTCTCTCTAAAAACCCTTTCCTCTCTCTAAATCTCTTGATCACTAACATTGTTTGATCTTGTTCCAAGTGATCCAATCTCTTCTTCTTATCTCTCCTCTCCTCTCTATCAAGTGCAAGAGAAGAACATCCGTATTCGCCAAGAAACAAATTGTTGTAGTCTAGTGATATCTCTTTCTTACTTCTAAGAACCAAATCTCTATCTTGATATCTTGTGTGATTGTGTAAATCAGATAGTGTATAAATCTGATAGTGTAATCTTGTTAATTGTGTATTAACTCGGTAGATGGTTTCTAGCTAAGATTAGGACTCGACATTTAGCTTAGGGTCGGAAAACAACGTAAGCGACGTGTAAACGGTTTTTTTTTGCCTAAAGGGAGCTTGTTGACATAGTGAAATCTCGACTAGGATACTCGGGGAGTGGAGTAGGGCGAAGAGGAGCTTCGTTGCCGAACCACTATAAATCTTGGTGTATTGGTTTGATTGTTCCTTCCTTCATCTCTTTATATTGTTGTGATTCTTACTTATTGTTTGTTTAGCTATAACTAGTAGATACATATATTATTGGTTCATATTGTTGGTTGGTTGAACATATACTCGGATCTAACAAATTTTTGAAGTAAAATTTTAAAACGCAATTAACCTATAAACTATTCACCCCCTCCCCTCATTTTAGTTTCCACGGGATTTTTAATTACTGTGTAATTAAATGTAATTATACATATAGACAAAGACAAAAAGTCAACCCAAAAGGGTGTTTGGGCTTTGTTTGTGGCCGGCCTAAACCTAAGAGAGGAAGGGATAGGTTTTTTTTAACTTTAGCCATAAGTTATCTATTTTTAGGATGCCCTAATCTTAAACCTATATAAGGAGGTCATTAGTTCTCATAATTCTTCATCCCTCTTTTCTCCTCTTTCTTGTAGTCGTTCCAAAGGATCCCCACGAAGGGAACCTGAAGTTCGATTTTATAGTATTCGGTATTCGTTGGTTCAAAGAACTAGCATTCGGGTGATATCGAGTAAAGTTTAGCGTGGATACACGTAGATGTTACTTTCTTTAGTAACTAGAAGGGTTTCGATTTGGCATGGTTTAATACACGTGTGTATTTTCAAGAAGCTCCAGTTCTTCACATAGCTTGATTGCTATTCGGTATGTATTTCTTTTATGTTTTTTATGTTTATTATAGTTGTTATATGTGTTTAATTTATGCTGCATATCTCATAGAATATTATGTGTAATATTAGGTTATTAGATAACCATTTACAACATAGACGAGCTCAGTCAATATATGTCACAAATGGAATATCGCACTATCCTTAAGTATCGCCTCATGATTCCATTATTTTCGGTTGATGCGATATGTCATGTTGTTTTGTCCCAAAAGCAAGTTTGGATTTCTTTGGGAACATAGCTTTCAACTGTAAAAAGCTCTTAGGCTTCAAGCACCAACATGATATGGTTATGGATGTTCTTTTTTACATATGTAGGCGTGTCGGTATCTCCGCCAAAAAAGAAGCACATGTGATCTTTTTGACTGACTTGTCAGACGAAAGATCCACACTGCGGCTGGCGTGTTGGTTTTTGATGGGATGGAGGGAAAACATGCGTGCATTGATCTACCATGGTTTTCTCCACTTGTTAGAGTTGACTAGTCGTGGTTTATAGTGAGTCAGACAGCTTTGAAGCGCCTCATAGCCACAGTGAAAAAACATGCTGAGAATAACATGCATTAAAATCAACACGTGTTTTATTCTATTCGCTCTTGATACATATAGTTTCCTTGTCACCTGAGCGGTAGAAGCTATCAATAGAGTTTCTACGGGTTGTGAATAGTAATGTTATGACGCCTAGATCCACAAATGTGGTTTTCCATAGAATTAGCTTTGCAATCCCAAAAGTGCTAGTGGTGCAACTTGTTAGTCGTTTGTCTTCTATCACTATATAAATAATAAGTTATTAAATATAGGAGAAAAACAATGTCCAGACAAAGTAAGTAGCTTAATTAAAATTTTATAATTGGTACTTTGTTTCCATTCATAATTCATCAAAAAGAATTCGGTTCATACCCTATATTAAATACTTAAACATAAAGCACTATAATGTACCATCCAATGTGTGGAGTTTTTTTTCAATAAACAATCGGCATTGTTTGTTTGTTATTGTTATAATGAGAGGCACGTTTTAAATTTAACATTTTTTGTCCTGTGGCGAAATTAGCTTTTCATCGACATTTTCGAGAAATATGTTTATATATTTAAGTATTAACTTTATAAGATATAAAGCAATTAGTTATTTAACATTCAATATATTATCTATTTATAAATAAAATTCCTAATCTACTAAATACTTTTTTTCCGTGAAAATCGTATGCCCATGCATAATAAATGTTAATGATACAAATTTAATCTCCTTTCTTTTGGGGCCACTGGTCGGTCGCAACACCTTGCGCCCCTCCTAAAAGACGGTCTTGTTAATAATTTGTATAACAATAATAATTAGTGTTACGAGTAAAAAAAAATTTGAACAACTTGTTTGTGTGTGTCAAGAATTCAAGATATAAAATTAGTTACTGAACTTTATAGGATAACATTGGCACATTTTAGATGTTCAGAGTCGATTTAAGGAATGTTTGGGGCTCCTCTCAAGCCTAAATCTGTTGCATATACGAACAATATAAGTAGCTACTGAACAATCGGTTGTAATTATATGTGTGTTTGTGCTAGATGTTTTAAAAATTGCATTTATAAATGATGCGGGATCATGTGTAATATATTTGTTTCATAAATTGTTATTGTATCAATTAGATTGATCTTTGGTTAGTGTACTTTGATCTCAGCAAAGGGGAAATTGTGTGGTTTCATGTTTTTAAAGTTGTGTGGTTTTATCATTTTGGAATTTAGGGGGTGTATTCAGCCTTATTTGTGGGCTTATAAGTTTCGTGATAAGCTTATATAAGCCCATGAGTGTCAAAAAAAGTTTAGAGTATGAGCTTATGCAATGTAAGCCTAAACCAATAAGCTCATAAGTAACATACATCCCTATAATAAGGACTAACCACATATTGCTTATGTCGATGGCAGGCTAGCTATATCCAATGGGAGTCACGGATATAAGTTTGCACCCAAACTATCATCAGGTAATGCAAATGCTTATTAAGAATTTTTTGTTTGGTTGCTAGATTAGGCCATCGCGATGTTTGAGCCTGGGTTATACATAACCCAACATTTAAGTTTCTGTGGGCTTTGCTTACTCGAAGTTTTCTTATTCCTTTTTATAGGGACCAGCTTAGTTAGGGAAAACAAATGTCTCTCTTCTCTCTATCTCTATGTATTATTAACTCTTCCTTTTTTTTAATTTCGTTCCGAGAACTAGGCATCATCTTAAAGTGTAGTCAGTAGAAGCGGTGTTTAACAGCAAGATAAAACGGTAGGTTCGCTTATTTCAGTTACATAACCTTACTTTTGTATAGCTTATAACTTACAGCTTATGCCTATATTTTATATGAAAAACACATTCTGATATTTCAGCTATATCATGGGTTCGCTTATTTGCTTGGACTGAAATCGGTTTGCTTAGATGGGGCTTCTATGCATGTAGAAAACTTTATTATTGTAATACGGGAATACTTTGGCAACTTTTAGCCTTTTTGAATAATTGGGAACTCTGCTCCTCTACAGTACTAAAAACCTGACGAAACTGATACATGATTGCCTTTAATAGATCAGTATATTGTGATGTGGCTCGGAAACACAGAGAGTATCAATTGTTTAACCAGCCTTTCCATATAACTTGGATGATTTACATTAGTATGTTTGACGTCAACTTAATATTTGTCGGTTTAATTGTAAAAATTGTGTTGTTGATGTTGTGTGTGACAATTAATTTTCTCTACGAATCAGCATCACTCAAAGAAGTGTTTTAATTTGGATACGATTGTGATACAAGTTAATAAATATCATCCGAGAGGCGGTGCAATTATGAGCGAGCGGGGGGTTTGTGTGTGTGTGAAAAAGTTACGAAATCTGCAAATCGATAAAACTAACTTTTTTTAAGTTTTCAGTTAATTCATGCTTGGTAGAACCAAACTAGATAGATGGGCCGGTCCAATTGTATACGATATTGGGCCGTACCCATAAGAGTTAGTGTTATTTGCTTAATCTCTTAAGTTATTACATTATATAATACCACATACAATCAATGTACAAATCACAAATTACAATTACAATAATATATTACCCATTTGAGTTTTAATATGGTATAAGAGGCCAAAACCCTCTAAACCACCTTTTTCCGGCACAATTCTTGTCACTTTTCAGCCGCCCAAAAACCATACACATCTCATCACCCTCGCCGATGCCGCCGCCGGCTGTACAGTTCCCAAAAAAAACGAAAAGTATTTTTCATCATGTACTGTTCACCGATCACATTTTCACCAGAAATTTACTGTTCTACATAAAAAAAAAAATTTTAGGTTTACAAAAAAAGAGGAATATTACTATTGCTAGATTCAGCTTTTAACCACGGTCGAATAAAACGGCTCAATAACTCTCGTAATATCGACTTTTACCCTTTCACCAACAAATATGTTTATTGGAAAACTATTATTGAACCATTCCTCAGCCACTAACAATTGTTGGCTTAAGTTGGATGGTTTCAATAGCAGTGTCCATACAAAAACCTTATCCCGTTACCTATGGAGCCACTTTCCAAAGGAAAACCCCCAATTATCCAATTTGGTCTCCAACGATGCCTCATTTTTCGTTCGATGCTAATACATCTCTACAATCTCAAGAACATCGTTCATGGTACAATTCTCGTGAACTTTGGGTTGTCCCTTGAAAAGGCGTATGCACCTCATTCAACATCTAGGGAATACACTCTCAAAACATAACTTTTGAGAATAGAGATGCACGGTGAGGAAACTCCCGATATGCCGATGCACTCGCCGCCATCGGTGAACCTGTAAAGGATAAAGATCTCGTTATGCTTGCTGTAGAATAGAAAGTTCTTAAATCTACAATCACTTCCCGTCATAGTCCATCTAAACTGCATTTAGCAGCTCTAATGCGTCCCTTAGTGATCATAGATTTATATCTTTGAAAAACTCACGCAGTCCTGCTTCGTCCATCACTTCATCTTTTCCTGCAAACTACGCAGTGGGCTCACCAAGCATGCTAGAAGCTCGTCAAGCTTAACTTTCAGAGTTGACTGCTCAATTGAGTGCTCTTGGATTCCAAGTCTCACACATTGCACCATCTGGTCCACAAGCCTTTTATGATGTTCGCCCATCAAACAATAACAATAATCGTGGCAATCGTAACAACTCTCGTGGTAACAACAAGACCGAGGTCGTGGTAATGGTCATCAAGTTGATTGGGCATCCACCCAAAACATAATGTATGGCACTTGCAATAGATGTGGTATTTGTTGGGATTAAAAGACTTCTTAGTGTTGTTGAAGTTACTACTGCTAGTTATAGTTTCTACTGCTGGTAAAGACTGAAGAATATATTCTAAGTAGTTAGTACTGCTAGCACAAATGTTACTACTGCTAGTGTTAGTTACTACTGTTAGAGTAATATTGATGCTGCTCAAGTTAAGACTGTTTGTATAAGTTAGTACTGTTAGATCAAGTTAGTACTGCTTATGTGATATGTATGAGATATTTTTGTAAAAGATATGTATAAGTTATTTGTTTAGAAGATCATGATAACTCAGGAAAATATTGTAAGCCAGTTAGGACTCCTTGGTGTATAAAAGGAGGTCCTAAGGCATAGAGTTAGATATCACAAATCTAGAAATCATTTTGTTTTGATACCATTATAGCTTCAAGGTTTTGTAAACCCTAACACTATTAAGAGTGTTCGTTTTATATTGAGGCTGAAAGTTTCGTAAACTATTTTGTTATTGATCTTATTCATTACTGTTTCATTGAAACTCTTCTTAGTATCATTGACTAGATTTCGCATAGTCTTTGATATTTACAATCAAAGTTTCTATCATAGTTGTTTTGGATTTATTCAAAATAACTTAGCCTTATACAAGCTAAGCAAGATCTATTCTATTAGGATCAACAGTATTGGTCACATTCCATCACAATGCCCTAATCGTGACCCTTCTACTATTCACACTTGGCCATCCACTAACTTTGCAAATACCCGTGCTCAATCCTCTAATGCTTCTGCAAATTGGCATTCAGACACCGGAGCAAATAGTCATGTGACACCTGATTTGGAAGCAATGGACAATTCAGAGACATATTATGGTGACGATGCACTTCATGTTGGCAACGGTAAGGGTCTTTCTATTCTTCATATTGGTTCATCTAAAGTTTACTCACCACAAAAGACGTTTTCTCTCAAAAACATTCTTCATGTATCAGAAATCTCCCACAAGCTCCTTTCTATTCAAAATTTTTGTCATGATAATGATGTCTTTTTTGAATTTCACACTTCCTATTTTGTTGTAAAAGACGAGTCACACACATGAAAGTATCCGACTCTTACTCAACTACCCAGTAAACATGGTCTCTACACCATTACTCTTCCTCAACTAAAGTCCATCAGTAAAGTATCTTTTTCGGCTGTACGAGCTTCCCCAACCATTTGGCATAGACGGCTCAGACATCCCCATCAACGTCTTTTGCATTCCATGCTTTCTATTTTTTCTCTTCGCGTTACAAATAAAAGTCCGTTCAAGTTTTATGCATTTCTTGTCCTTAGTAAAATCCTTCAAAACTACTTATTGAATAAGTAATTTTCCGCAGTAAACAATATTTTAACTTGTTAGTTGTGATGTTAAGGGGTCCCGCACCATGTTATCATTTGAAGGTCATCGATATTTTTATTTGTGTGTTGATCATCATTCTCGTACCCATGGATATATCATTTAGCCAAAAATCCGATGTTATTCCGACTTTTAAATCATTTGTGCAAATGATGAACTTCAATTCACCACAAAATATAAAGAATGATCAAAACCGATTAAGGGTGGTGAGTTTCGTAATTTAGCTCGTTTCTCTTCGCTGGGATTATACACCGAATAATCATGTCCCTCATAACAAGTGAGCAAAAAAACCTTTGTTGAACGTCAAATCGCCATGTTGTGGAGACTCGGTCTTACACTTCTTGGCTTCAAGCATGTGTTTCCACAACGTTTTTTATTAAGCTTTTGATACTAATGTTTACCTAATCAAATCGCTGCCCACTCGCACATCAACATACAAGACACCTTTTGAACAAAAATTCCAAATGGTTCTGCCCCGATACTCTTTTCGTTTGTGTTTTGGTTGACCTATGTTTTCCCCCATCTTCGTCCCGTAGCAATCGTTACAAAATGATTTCCGTTCCACTCAGTGTAATCTTCTTGGCTACAACCCTCCCATCATGGATATCATTGTCTTTGATATCTCTACCGACGCTTTATATTGCTCGACATGTTCGTTTAATGAAGCACATTTCCATTCGATGTCCCAAAACAAGAACTTCCCCACGCCCCCCCCCTTCGAAAATATCTCACTATTACTCCTCAAATCACCTTATAAAATTCCTACTACGGACCATCACGCAAGTTCATCCTTACCATCACACCGATTTCATCTCCATCAGCAGTTCACATTTTAGTCCAACTCTCAAACTCTACCGATCACTAATTATCAACCACTCCCGTATTAACTACATCCGATACCAACACCACCACCAACCCACACCACCTACCACCTCACCATCAAATCGCAACGTCACTACAAATCTCGTCAAAAAATCCAAACAACGGGTTCCTTATAATCCTTGTTCCCCGTAAATCCCACTACCGTCCTCATCCCACTACATCACTGAACCAACCTCGTATATCGTTGCAACAAACCCGGATGCGTCAAGCTATGAAAAAGAGGTGATGCCTCATGAAAAAATGGAATGTTGGTCTTTAAGTACCATCGTTCTCTAATATACCAATGTTGTTGATGGTAAGTGGGTATACAGGTAAAATGGACAAGAATGGTGCTATCACTCGTTACAAAGCAAGATTTGTTGCCCGCAGGATTTCGGAAACAACTAGGTGTTTGATTTTCATGAAGACATTTGCTGGTTTCAAGTCCGACAAACTATTCGACTATTTTTATCACTCGTTACTTAACGACTGGCCACTACGCCAGTTAGATATTCAGAATGCATTTCTTCATTGAAATCTTAACCAACCTCGCATGCTTTATCGATCCACAATGACCAAATCATGTATGTTTGCTTCATAAGTCTCTTTACGGCTTAAAGCAGGCCCCACACGCTTGGTTTGAGCGCCTCTCCAAGGCTCTCTTTGATCTCGGTTTCAAAGGCTCCAAAACGGATCCATCTTTGTTTATTTATTCAGCTGAGACATACTTTTGCACATTTTGGCTATGTGTGGATGTCAATCATTGTTTTACAGGTAATAATAAGGCACTTATCGATAATATAATTTGCAACCTGGATTTCCGCTTTTGATTAAAAACCAAGCTTGGGACCATCTAACTACCTCTTGGGTAGTTGAAATAGGTTACCGCATGTGTTTCATTCTCCTATCTCAAAAAAGAATATTTGGAGGCTATGACAAAGTGCTGGTCTTTTAACTGCAATATTTGTGTCTCTCCCATGTTACCTCGAGCTCACTCATTTAGATGACAGTACCAGTGCCAACCTGCCTTCTCTAATGCCATAAACATATCAACAAGTAGTTCTTTACAATATGTTACCCTATCTCGGCCTGACATAGCTTTTGCTGTTAACAAGGTATGTCAATATATGCATGCTCCGATCGAGAATCATTGGTCTGCAGCTAAACGGATTTTACGTTATCTTCATGGTACGGTTGAACATGGTATGCTCATACTTCGTTCTTCTGGTTCTACCCTTTAAGCTTTTACTAACGTGCTATGGAAAGGTAATCCCGATACTTCTCTTGACGCTTTCTCAGATGCTGACTGGGCTGGAGATTCAGATGATCGACGGTCCACGAGGGGATTTGCTATATATCTTGGCTCAAACCTTATATCCTGGACCGCTCGTAAACAACGTACGGTTTCACGTTCCTTTACAGAAGCTGAATACAAAGCCCTTGCTGACACCGTTGCTGAGCTTACATGGCTTCAAGCTCTTCTTCATGAGCTTGGTATCCGTTCATCTTCAACTCCTATACTATGGTGTGACAATCTTGGTGCAACATACTTGTCAGCTAACCCTATCTTCCGTGCGCGTACAAAACACGTGGAAATAGACTATCACTTTGTTCGAGAAAAGGTTGCTCAAGGAGATCTTCGAGTTCAACATATATCTACACATGATCAAATTGTAGATATCTTTACAAAGCCATTACCAACTCCTCGATTCCTCTTTCTAAGATCCAAGCTGCAGGTTGTTGCCCGTCCTTAGCTTGCGGGGGCGTGTTAGAACAAACTAGATGAGCCGACCCAATTGTATAGATGGGTCGTACCCATTAGGTTATGATAGGTTGCTTAGTCTGTAAGCTATAGTATTAGTATAAATACATATACAATCCAATGTACAAAACACAATTACAATTACAATAATATATACCCTTTGAGGTTTTATAGTGCTCATTCTTTGATAGACATGTTTCTTTAGTTTGAGCAGACTGTATATGATTCGCAAGGTCAGCAACGTCCCATTCTCTTAAAATTTCTCTTTGACGCTCAGCGGAACACGTAACATAGCTTCAAATGAGATTTTTTTCCTCTTTCTTTATGTGATTTGGGTTCTACACTGACCTGCCTGTGCCAGTGCTTTTCCTTCCGCTCGAATGTTTATGGCGTGACACAACTTCTGACCCTAGGCGTGAGTGCACATCTTTTTTTCTTTCACCCAGCCGTGTGAAGACATTTTTGTCTCTGTTTTCTAGCTTGGTGAATACCATGGCGCTAACAAGGCTTCTTCGGCGGGCTAGTTTTTCTCCTTCATGTCTTAGCCTAGAGAAAACGCTAGTAATTTGTGAGAGATAAGTATCCCTTGACACGGTGAGTGGGATCGATTTTCTCTTCTTTTTAGATCTTCTCTTTTGGTCATACGACTTTGATTCTAAAAGTTGAGTTTCTTCTCGCGTCTGTGAGTTTCGACGTGATTTTTCACCGTAGGTCAGCCGCGTCTGCACATCTTGGAGTTTTTCTTTGTGCACCTTCTCCACCATGATGGGTATGATCTGGTCGTAATGTTTTTCATAGATTTGTTGGAGTTTGTCCATTGGTAAGTATTGTTTACTCCCTTTCCCTGCCGTGTTCCAGAACGCGGAATTGGCTGGCGTTTGGGCTTGCTCTACTTGCTCGCTCATTCTTGGGTGAGATTTTTAGGATGTAGTTGTGTTGGGTTCCACGGATGGATCCAACTTGTTAGTACAAAAAGAGTGAACTAGGGATTAAAGAAAGCGAACTCACTAAGAATGGTGATTCCTAGCTCATTCCTCGAGGATTGGTTTGTACTAAGTGAAAGTAAGAGATGATTTCCTGCTAAGATCAAAGAGCACCGTTAGCCTTACCGTGGGAGGGAGGTACCACGATTGGAACCTGACGTGAGAGTAAGTATTGGTTATAAGTGGTATGTGTGTAAATGGTTGTGAAAATCATACCGTTAGGAGTGTTTTGGCAACTCCTTTTATAGGCCGGTGTCGCTGTCGGCTGCATGGGTCACGAGAGGGGGTTCCTCCTATTATCTAGTGGATAATAGGGTAGTTGTCATAGGGTCAACGTTGTTGGATACATCATACTTTGTTGCGTAGTAGCGGGGTCAGAGTACTTCTCGTTTGTTATCCCTTTTCAGAGCGTTGGCATTCTCTTTTTGGTTTCCTATGTAGTCTTCTTTGATTTATTTGGTTGAGTCACGGGTATCCGTTTTGTCAGGAAGTGATACGTGACTATGGATGGGTCGTGCCACTTGCGGTCACGGTTTGCTGCTGGTCGCGCAGTGCAGTCGTGAAACAGTCTTGTACGGATGCGGACCGTGGTCCGCCCTTTGTTAGTTGTTTAATCTAGGCCTGCGGTCCGGGTGACTACTATACGTCATCACACCTTATATGCCTCGGGTATTACGAAATCCTTAATGGGTAATGCATAGCTGAGGCCTTTCATGTATGCCATGTCTTTAGTTCATTTTGTGATGTTGGAGCTACAGGATGGGCTAATCACTCGTCTTCATTAGGAAATGTAGGCTCTACATTGGTCTTACTATCATGAAGCCTAATGGTATCGATATTGATTAGGAAATGTAGTGACTATGGTATTGAAGATGTGGATATAGCCATACTTTGTGTCTGGCAATTTGTATGTTGTAATTATGTGGATCATGAGCTTGTTCTTGATTCACTATATGCCTGATGGCTTTATTTTTGGTGGCAATAATATATTTACATTTTCATCAAAATAAAAAAAAGGTTGTGTCGTTTGCTAGGAAAAACTGGTAGAACCTGAATCCCACTTAGTTGTGGCGGCACCAACCTAACTACAACGAGTGTGCACTTTGCACCTTTTGACTCGACCGTAAGCTAAACCTGACTAAGCCATCTCAAGTAAATCACAATTACACAAAATATAAGTGCTTACACTAAAATCACTAACATTGGTGACACTAAAATCACTGACATGTTATGCATAAAACCTACAAACGATTTTATTTTGTAAGGTTATTACTTGGATAGTATATGTTTAATTTTAAGATCGAATTTTCTATAAGAATTGAAGTAAAAGAACAGAAATAAAAGTGTTTAGATATAGATACTACTAAGTCTTAATATTGGAGTTAAATTATTATGTAAATTTTAAAAATCGGATAACTTTTAGAATATAAATTAAGTATTTTGGAATATATCCTGATGTAATCTTAGGTTTGGAGGAGTATTACATATACTCGAACTC
>BQNB010043975.1:31172-45165 GCA_026074375.1 Tanacetum coccineum
GAAAACTTTATTATTGTAATACGGGAATACTTTGGCAACTTTTAGCCTTTTTGAATAATTGGGAACTCTGATCATCTACAGGTGACTACGAAACTGACAGAAAACTGATCGATTGATGCCTTTTAATGATTCATTATATTGTGATGGATGTTTGACTTCACTTAATATTTGTCGGTCAATTGTAGAAATGTGTGTGTGTGAGAGACAGACTTAATTTCTACGAATCGTGGCATCACTCAAATAAATGTGTTTAAATTTGGATACATTGTGATACAAGTTAATGAAATATGCAAATTAGTCAACTCAATTGTTCACATTTGTTTGTGTGTGAACAAGTTAACGAAATCTGCAAATCGATCAACTAACTTTTTTTTACAGTTTTCAGTTAATTCATGCTGAGGCGAGAATTGCTATGAAGCATAGGAGGGTTGTGAATTGGATTTTGTACATGGAGGTTATGGACAAGGATTTGTTGGATGCGGATCTCAATAACTTCCTAAGGTTCATTTTAGCGTTTTACGTTTTTTATGTACGTGTTATATATATTAGAAGTTATGATCGTAGCATGAACTGAGGCAATGCTAATTAAATTGGCTAAAAAAGCGATAGCCGTGAAACTAAAAGGATATGATTCAGGTTGGGTCTTGGGAAGATTTCCTGACCTGTTTTGACCAAATATATTGGTCAAATGGCTCTCGACCTATAACTATTATGCGGTTTAGTTCGGGACATACAAGTTGAAAGTGACATGTAACCTATTCACCCGAAAGCCATTTTATTAAAATAATTGTGTGTGTGTGTCAGATTAAGCAAGTGGATAGCAGGTCATGTTCCTTTTATGTAGAATGACCCGTGTAGGATTTGAGGTTTTGTTTGGATTAGGAAGAATTTCTTCATCTTTGGGCCAACTAGGACATGTCAACCCGTCCTAAATTTCTAGCCCTTTATTGTGTTTCACATGTCCTTGCCATAGTACCTAAGGGGTGTTTGGCTAAGCTTTTTGACCTCAACTTAAATCAATTGAAAAAGTAGGCAGTTAGTAGCAGAATTTGTAAGACAACGTAATTGGCAGCAACACAATTTCCGACAATGCAATAGACATTCGTACTTTCCTATTTTGTTTGACGATCAAGCCACTGTATATCTTGAAATCACGACTTGCTGGAGTAACATATAACAACATTGATTATATAAGTCAAAGTTGACATTTCCTATGCCATTGAATAGGTTATATATAAGACTCAGAAGTATGAGATTGAATGACATAAACCTTCTTACTATATCTTATTACCACTAGAAAATGGTGTTTTACTAAAAAAAATTGAGATCGTTTTTAGATATCATTAGAATAATGGTCCTTATTCGGTTGACGGAAAAATAGTTATAGTTTAATACATAATGAATCATAAGAGCTAATATTAAACTTATGTTAGATGTAACAATCTTTAAAGACCATAATCTCTTTTGTATAAAGACGTCATGAATCATGAGACTGAAGATATAAACTTCATTAGATGTATTAGTTTTAAGGATGTATTAATACTAGTTTATTTTTGGAGGTAGTACCCATGATCTATAAAATAGTCCAGTATGGTGAATAAGGTGTATGCTTTCTTATGTGTAACAATATTGTAAGCTTTAGGGAAAGTTAAGACAGGATCATTGCAGTATTTAGATGTCATGGTCTGTTGTTTTTTCGTTTTTTACTAAATAGTAAATACTACTACGTCAACGTTCCTTTAATAAGAATCAATATTGATGCCCACACTGATTCTATCATTACCTCAACTAAACAATGCATACCCATGTCATAATTTCCTTAAAAACATATTCTGGACATTTTTTTATTCTGATAAATGGTTCTTTTTTGTGTTATGTAGCTTCTAGAAATGAAATATCCATTGGAGAAATTGTGAGTCAAGTACGCCTCGTTAAACCATTAATCTTGATGGAGACACTATAAGACTAAAACTAAATAGTGAACACAAGATGCAGAGTCAACAACTTAAGGTATTTGAATGTTTTTTATAGCGTACGAACATTGATTGAAAGGTAAGAAGTAGTAACACACTTAAAGAAAAATCTTAATGAGAAGATTTTATTATAAAACCTTACATTACATTAGCTTCCTAATGGTGACAGAGTTTTTAAGATAAGTTTATTATTTTGATAGCTCATATCAGTTTCAATCAACAATCGCAAACCACATGAAACTAAAAAATGCTTCCCCATGAGAGTTTACAGGACTAGAGAGATACAACGCATATTCACCCGCAAAAGTGCATGGTGTAGTCAAATGTGTGTATTTACGTCCAGAAGTTGCTACTAGAAAAAACAAGGAATTTTAGTGTTAAGAAGATAATGAGGGATAGTCGTTAGTTTGTTGGTTTCTGCTATCGGTCTTGATATAGTGAGTCGTGAATCTATGACACAACTTAGATCAAGTCGATATATGGAAACTATGTATCACATTAAAAAAGATTATGAATGATAATGGAAAGTATGTAAATGCAGTAAATAATATCATGGGTGGAGAATGTCATACAAATATACCCATAGATATAATGTTTAGCTATAGTTTCTGAGAGTTACAGAGTGTTTGGGGTATGGATTAACGGATAGATGGTTGCTTCCTGTAACTGAAGCCCTACTATGTTTTCATTCCCATTCTGCCATGGTTTATTGACGGGTAGTCTACTTAACATGATCTTTTATCATGGTATCATAGTTTCAAGGAAATGTCGTTCACAGAAGTAATATTGTCTATCCATTATGGATTCTATAGATAAGACAAAATGGATTTTGAGATGTATGTAGGATTAGAGTGCTAATTTTTTTGTTCAAAAGGATTAGAATGCTTATGTATTGTCATGACTTGACTCCTAAAATATATTTCATACTTTGTAGAGGTACAGTACTATAACTCTTCCCAAACGCTTTATTACTGTTTACCTATTTAAATTTTTTACAGTGGTTTAATGATTTAGTGTAGCCTATATAGATTAGTAGATGGCGTACTATTGATTCTAATGTTGTTATATTTTTCCTTTGATTGTAGGCTGCTATAAAGGTTTCAGCCTTTTTGGGTATAAACAAAAAATAAAAGAGAGCATCAAACTGATATGGAAGCCTGTGGGTGCAATTAAGATGGTATTGATGGTTTTTATAATCAAAATTTGAGTGAGAGGGTGATTGCTATTTTAGAGGAAATTAGTAAAATTTAGGGTTTTTTGGTAATTTATGGAGTTTCTTTTATGGGTTATGCTTATTTTGTTTTAATATGTTTAATCAGGAAGTGGAGTGGATCCTGAGGTAGAAGCTTTGAATGCTGAAGTTGCGAAGTTGCAGGATGGGAGAGGTGAGGCGTGTTTTATATTATGGTTGAATCGCGAAGTTGCAACTTGAATTTACTATGGTTGAATCATTTTAGGCGAAAATACTATACCATTATTAGTTAAGTACCGTTATTGAGCTTATGAAATATAAGCCGAAACAAATAGGCTCCTACCCCTGAAAATAAGCTGAAACAAACACCCCCTGATCTATTTGGTTTTTGGTGTTTTGTAGGAGAAGGTTGTAAACGAGAACCCAAGTCAAAATTTTAAGTTGAGTCCTCTTGAAACACAAACGAACCTCAATTATGTATGTAGTTTTCTATCTTTAATTTTTTTTAATGATAGTGGCGTTTAGCTTGAAACCAAACTCAATTCATTTATTTTGTTACTTATGTGGAACAGGTTATTGATTGAGTGTGCTCATGTGAAAGATGAAGATGATCAATGGTAAGAAAGGCAATTATTTTTGTTGACACTTATTTGCAAACACATTCTCTTCTCGCAAGCGTGAATAGTCCATAAGTACTTATTTGCTTATTTCCTTAACCAATCAGCCCCTTATATGTGTTTAATTTTGTGGGTTCCAAATTGTGTTTAGTTTTATGGGTTTGATCGTGTTTCAGTGTTGTGAATGAAGGAGAGGTTATGGATTGCAAAGGTATGCATATAGTGAAGATAAGGGTAAAATACTTATGTAAATTATCTAACACCCTTAGTTTATATATGGAGCCTAATATGAGTTACACTTATGCATTTTTAATTGACAGCTTGATTAATGTGTTTAGTTTGTACCAATTAGGGGTGTTTGGGATTGCTATTTTGTATAATCAATTTTTAGACTTCGGGTACCATAAAACCTGGATATATGATTATATAGGATCAATTTCAGATTCTAGAAGATCGTTAGGAGTAGGAGTAGAAGTATTTGCAACAAAAGTTGTTAGGGTAAACATTATCCTCTTCAGATTAGGAGTCTATTACATGTTGTTATATATACATTTTAAAGAAAGATTGTATATGTTAGTAATAAGGTTTTAATCTCTAGTCACATTTGTGTTTCTTTCCGTGCTTTTAATAGAAGCAACATTTTCAACTAATCAATTTTTGAATGATGCTGAGATGGTATTTTTTTATATTCAGTAACTGAATATTTTTAACTAAGTGTATATTTCAGGGTTTACTCAGACTGAGAGAACCGACTGTGTTATTGCATTGCCGGAATGAAGACGAACATATGGTGCACTCAGTTCTGCACGCAACAAAGGCATAATATGCAGACGAAGCACACGTTCTCCACAACCCTCACTACTCCATAATATCTAAAGAGGATACTATATTTATGTAAATGCTCTCTCTTTGTTGATATCTGGCCCAAATGCGAATGGCTAATTTAGATATGCGCGCTATGACAATTTCATGTTTTCATATTAAAGTTATATGGATGTTGTTTTCTAAGTTGACCCGCTTTGACCGATACCCAAGCGACAATCGAACGACAAACAAACTTTACCTTTAACGGATTTTTTTTACCAAAACTCGCAGCAGCGAAGCGCGGGTTTTCAAAACTTGTTAGAAAAAGTTATTGATTTAAATTCATTTGTATATGCTAGTTTCTTTCTAGCCCTTTTTTAATAAAATTCCATTTGTCGTTCAAAAAAAAAAAAAAAAAAATTATATTAACATACCAATGGATTATCTTCACCTTTCATTTTTATCTGATTCAATTAATGAGATTAAATCTAACATTTAAAAAACTCACTTCCATTTTTTTCTTTTTTTCAAATATTAATATTTCTTAAACCTTAATCGTTAAGAGAAAAAAATATATCATCACAACAAGCAGTTGATTATCTTTCTATAGATGAACATTTTGATATATTTTCGACAAACTTTTTTTTTCCTTTTTTTCACTTTTTTTTCATTTTTTTTCGTTTTTGAAACTTGCATAAAGAAATCACATGTGATTAAATACTAATTTGAATATACTAATAAGCTTACATGTGATATTGGTCTTAAATCACATTATTATTATTATTATATATATCACTAGTTGCATGGCTCGCCCGATGGGCGGGCTTGTTTTGTGAATATCGTTTCAAAAAAGTTAAGTGAAGTTAAATCAATTATAAACATACCAAATTGTTTTTTTGAATACATTAACAACCAAAAGAAATAAATGTTCATCCGGTATGAGAAAACTAAGAGGTACTAAAGTACTTTCATTCAAATGTTGAAATAAAAATTCTTGTTGATTTTGTGTCAACCTTACTCAAGAGGATAAATGAAGCCATGTTTGTTCACCTTGTTGAATAACGTAATGTTAAATGCTAAATGCTTATTCAAAGATTATTAAGAAATTCACGTTTTTATAATTTTGTAAATGCAAACTGCTTTCTTTTTAAAAATGCTCTCAAAAGCTGTCAAACACACTCTAAAGAAGTAGCATTTATTGTTTTTCCTTTTTATCTAAAAAAGCAGTTATTTTTTTATGGTAGTGATAAGAATGAATCAACTTTGTAACATAACTTTAATTTAATTTATATACCGTATCATACAATGCACATAATCTAACATTTAATTATTTACTAAACGCATATACAAAGTTACGACTACAAAAAATAGTAGTAACTGATTACTCACCATTAATAATAGTCAATGAATATATTAATGCTCATTAATTAATTAATTTATAAGTTATACGAAAATTAAGGTAGGTAATTTAATTTGGTAGAACTTGAAATGGCTATAAATTGGACACTTCAGTAACTCCATAATCAACTTCTCTAAGATATCTCTTTCATTTATCTTAATCACAAAAATCACAATGCTAACTGTTTTGTTTCTTCTTATACTTTCAGTACAAAATGCCTATTCGATCAAGTCATATACTTATATGACAAACATGCCACAAAAATATGCGGGACCTAGTCACCGCGGCAAAGGACACGATACCCCACCTTCACACTCCTTGGCAAAAGATGAGAATCTATCTTACACCACAGAAAAATATGCGGGACCTAGTCATCGCGGCAAGGGGCACGATACCCCACCTTCACACTCCTTGTCAAAAGATGAGAATCTATCTTACACCACACAAAAATATGCAGGACCTAGTCATCGCGGTAAGGGGCACGATACCCCACCTTCAAACTCTTTGGCAAAAGATGAGACCCTATCTTACGCGACACAAAAATATGCAGGACCTAGTCATCGCGGCAAGGGGCATGATACCCCACCTTCAAACTCTTTAGCATCTTATGCGGCACAAAAATATGCAGGACCAAGCCACCGCGGCAAGGGACACGATACCCCGCCTTCACACTCCTTGACGAAAGATGAGAATTTGTCTTACACAACACAAAAATATTCGGGACCAAGTCACCGCGGCAAGGGGCACGATACCCCACCACATAACACTACTACAAGAGAGAACAGGGCTTAAGCGACGGTCATTTCGTCGGAAAGCCGTCAGTAAGGTATTTTCCGAACGGGTTTGTGCAGAAACGGTTTGTCCCGTGAAATCCTGGTCGCTAATTCTTATCTGTTGGAATTCTGTCGGAATCTCCTACAGAAAATATGTCACAATTCCGTCGGTAAAATTCCGTCAGAAATCCATCGGTAAATATTCTGTCAGAATTATGTCGGTAAATGTTGTCGGTACAGTCACATTTCTGTTGGAAGTTGTCAAAATATCATCTGAATAAACCAAATAATTGGACTGATTACTGTAAATTTTAAATTCAAAATAGCTTAAATGAAACTCAAATCGAAAGGATAACATATATATTACCAAATATCATCATTTACACATAAGAAAAGTTGCATTCAATTCGAAATCCCGATAGAACCATTCAAAACATACTATATGAAATTAGAGTAACAAATCCAAATATTCATAATGAAATTAAAGTAACAAATCCAAATCTTCATTTCAACTGGGATCCTCCATCAGTATACTCACAAAACGTTTGATTGAATCGCGGGGTGACCTAATAAGATTCTCCAGAAACTTGATAACAAAGTAACAAATGGGGATTACCTGTATTAGGATATGGTGCTATATGACCATCCAAATGCTTCAAATGGACCTACCAAGCATGAAACACTGTGACCTTAACAAACATATCCGAAAAAACAGGTACGGTTTATGATAAGTAATAACATGTTATGGATAACAGAATAAACTGCCAGATAAATACCTTACAATTATGAAGAATTGTTTCTGGGTCTGTGCTAGCAGCTCGTACAAACCTACCTAGTCCATCTCATGTTCCATTATCCACTACAGCATAAATTTGAAAAAAGAAAAAAAACCTAGAGAATAAGTCAAAATTAAGAGCCCAAAAAACCTAATATATGCATCATTTAACACAGATTCACATCCGGAAGTATAAGTAATATGTCTTCTACTGTGAAATTATGGAATGGGTACCAAAATACCATATTACAGCATAAGCTAATGAGAAGGTAAAACTTACCACAGTTAGTCCCTAATACATATAGCTTGTCCAAGTTTAAATATTGCTCTACCGATCATAATGCTGCAGGTTAAGAAACCAATCTGCATTACAATACTGAAATAACAAGAATAAAACATACAATAAATTAACAATATATATACCGTATCATAACACAAAGGGTCTAGCCTTGTGCATTCAACAATAATTACAAAGTGGAATGACTAATGAATATGTTTACCTCAACCAACAGCAATGTATTCATGGTTCTGAGACAATGTCGGCTCAACTCTTTTTGCTGCTAAAACTTCCTCAAGGGTCCTATTAAAAGGAAAACGAATAAGAATACAATATTGAAAATTGTGAACTATAATGTAACAAGACTTTGCATACCTCGCCAAAACAGGTATTTGACATGATTAAAACAAGAATTCAATCCAAACGGTATCACAAACGATGATCCATGGAAAACCGCTTTTATAAGGTTGTAAATTATCGATTGTTTTTACTACTTCTGTACACAAATGACAGCTTCAAGCATGCATGATTTCAGCATTTCAGTAGCAATTGTTGTTAATATCCCTGTCCATTGAGCTCTGACAATCACAATCCAAATGAAATAGTCAGTCTGAAAATCATTCTCTGGCTTAAAGAATGTGTTTTTTAGTTCAGACAAAAGAATGGAATGTGTGTTTCTGTCTATAAGGACGTAATGTTTGAAATATAAAGAAACAAAGATCATATGCTCATCAACTTAACACCAGATATATTAATGAATCCCAAGTTCAAGACACAAAATAGTACCTTCAACAGGCTTAACCTTACAAGCATAAAGTAGCTCCTCGTCTACCCTGAAATATGTATCATCCAATGAATTGGCATTACAATCTCGACCATGAACCACTTGTTATAGCCCTGAAGAAAAGATTATGGAATAGGTCATTTACTATTATATGATAATCAAAGGCAGAAATATCCTAATAAAAGTTGCAACATAAATATGATAATCTCGGCCACCATACCAAGAAGCCATGCCACGTGGGACGATCGTTGCCTTGTGAACCGGGTGGGCTCCAACAGTGTGAATAGCTACAACAGTTACCCAACACATTATCCATCTCTATATAAGAAACCGTATTTTGCAAAAAAGTAAAAGAAAACACCATTGAAATATGAGATTCCATTATTTGTCTTCTTCCTTTAACATCTGGGTTAGGAACCGCGACACGACGATCAAAACGAACATTTCTTTAAATTCACTACCACTGCACGAGAAGAATGGGACACCTGCTTCTCCAGCTATAGCTCTGGCTAACATGGTCTTTCCGGTCCCGGTTAGGCCCACAAGTAAAACACCTTTTGGGAGCTTCCCGACCAAGACGAGTGAAGCGCTACAATAAGTGAATATAAACGTTATTACTTTGGCTTTGTTTATAGAAAAAGAAAGAGGCGATTAAAAAAGATGCTTCTTTTTAAAATGTAAACCAATACTGCATCCAACATATAGTTTCATTATATGACGTTGACAGACGTGGTTAGAGTAAGAGTTTAATCAAAAGGTTTGATCAGTGATCTTGATCTTCTTTAAGACCACACAATCATTTATAATGAAAGCATGATGATTCTATGCCTGGCTAAAGACCAAGTATAGTTTATATGAAAACATACTAAAACTTAAGATAACATGGCTAACATCTATTGTACTTACTAGACTGATCAACAAGCGCAACTAACTATCTCACGATATATACACACCACCATCTATCTCACATATAGCTGGATTTAACTAACGCGAAGAAGCTAAAAATGAGAAGAAAAAAGAGGTTTTCTAGAAATGAGAAGAAGCTAAACAGAACCAACATGTGATGCTAGAAAGAAGACATATGTATCGAATAAGCTCCAAAAAACAGCTAAAAATGGATAGAAGGGAGTGATGTAGTAAACAATTTCTTCAAGCTCAGATTTTGCCTCATCTACTCCCTTCACGTCGCTAAATGTAGTGTTAGATTTTGCCCATTTCTGTTTATCTCATGATCGAATTCCATTTCACTTTCGGCAAATAACTAATTCTCCAACTAAAATTTACACAAACGCACAATTATCTTCTCCAGTCACTTAAACACTTATTCGCATTCATTTCTTATCAAACACATAGCACAAACAAGAATTAAAAAGCTCAAAAGAAAATAAACAATAATTACCGCCACTCTTTTTGAGCCAAACACTCCGAAACAACTACTTATCAAAACAGACACTCACAACAAATTAGGGCAAAATATCACAAACAAACAATAACTTATCATAAACGAAACAAACACAACTGAAAAAGAAGTATTAAACCTTGATGAAAGTGATTTGAACGGTAACAAACAGTGGCAAAGTGGTTGACGATGCGATTGACGGCGAACGGTGGCGATGCGATCGACGGCGAACGGTGGCGATCCGATCGACGGCGAACGGTGGCGATGCGATCGACGGCGAACGGTGGCGATCCGATCGACGGCGAACGGTGGCGATGCGGTCGACGGCGAACGGTGGTGATGCAGTCGACGGCGAACGAGCGAGGAACGGTGGCGATATGGTGCGGTGGAAGGAAAATTGGAATCTGAAAGTGTTTTTTTTAATGTGAGAATGTGGTAATAAATGTCAGAAAAGTGAAAATATCTGAGTTAAAGTGAAGAGTGAATTTTGAAAATGTGGTAACAATTAACAAATGGAAAATGTTAAAATACTAACGCTTAGCATTTTATAACAAACGCATATTTTAAGTTGTAGTCAACGAAATTTATTACTGTATGTTCTAAGATTTTAGATCAAAAATACATTACAGAGCTAAACATTATAGTGGTAAAATAAGTTATGTCATATTATATTACTTTCGTCAATATAACACTCTTGTTTTAGATATTAAATGTACTTTGAAAATAGCAACAAGATAACAAACATGTTTTTGATATTTCTCTCTCGGAATTCTCTCAGAAATAATAATTTTTTGTGACGGATTACCAATAGAAACAGAAAATATTAAAAAAATTAATAATAAATCAAAACATTTCTGATGGAATAGCGACATATAAGTATAGAGGTCGGTACGGCGTTGGAAAGTTGACGGTAAATAATGTAAACTAGTAACAGATTTCCGACGAATATCATATCTCTTGGAAATCCGTCGGAAGTCGGTCGCATAAGCACATTTGTTGCTAATCTGATGGAATGTTGTCGGTAAATTAGCGACGGATATGTGTCCGTCAGAAATTTCGTCACTGAAAGTCCAATTTCTAGTAGTGATAGTGTATCTGAGGTGTATGCTTAAGGTGTCATAAAAGGATTATCCACCAAATAATATCTAATAATAATAATATTTATTAAGAATCTGCTTTGATGTTTTTCATACTATGTTAATTCACGACTCATGTGGTCCAAATGACCCACATCGTATGATACATTATACAAATGTTGGAAAATGGTTGATTGCAATGGTCATTGTCACTCCAAAGTCCAAAATAAGCCATTAGCAACTTATGCATTAGTCCTTTTATCATGCACGGCACAATCATATACTCTTATCTAGACATGTAAACGTGTCGAGTTGAGCTTGAGCTCGATAAAACTCGAGCTTGGCTTCACAAACTTAGGCTAATAAACTTGAGCGTACGTAACTTGATAACTCGACTAGCTTACATGAAACATACTCGTGCTTGGCTCGAGGCTACTTAAGATCAATTCAAGCTCGACTCGTAAATGAACTACATATATAATTTGGCCAAACCACATAGACGGTTTTTGCAATTTACTCTAAAAGACTAGAGTAACGACTCGTTTATGTTATACGTTTTATTGAGCAAGTCAATACATGAAAACCCTAATGGATCCGAACCTACAGACGGGCTCGGACCTTATAATCTATTACCTAATAAGCTCAAGCTCGATAAAAGCTTTAACTCTATATTCAACCTCGAGCTTGATAAAGGCTTGACTGCTCTTATCCTATATACATTATCAAAATCTTATATCAGCTGCCACTTTATATTCCACTCAGTGACCGAAGTCAACTGATCATATCATTCATACAAACACCGTGAGCAACCAAACCAAAGAACAGAAGCTAGAAAACTTCAAAGGCCAAACCCGCCTTCCGAAATTCGCAGTCCCCCGTCGTTACGACTTAACTTTAGTACCCAACCTTAAATTATGCACTTTTTCAGGCTATGTGACTGTTGACATATCAGTCTTGGAGTCAACTCGGTTTCTCGTGCTGAATTCGATTGATCTTGTGATAAAAGAGTCTTACTACACTGACTCTAGTAACCATGTAATCAGTTAGTTGTTTTAGTTTCCTGGGACTTATTTGACCTGGTGTTTTTGAAAAATGCAGAAAGTGGGTCCTAGTGAAACTGTGGTGGACAAAGATGACGAGACGATTGTGCTTGTTTTTTATGAGGCACTTGGTGTTTCAGATGGTGTGTTGGAGATTAAGTTTAGTGGAGTGCTTAATGAACATATGAAGGGCTTCTATAAAGGGTATATTTTGTACTTAGAGCTGTGTATATACAAGTTCTTGGACGTTCGTTTTGTCGTTTACTTGAACATTTATTGGCAGGACTTATGTTGATGGAGTGAGAAAAAAAATGGCAGTGACGCAGTTTGAACCGGCTGATGCACGAAGGTGCTTTCCATGCTGGGACGAACCTGCTCTTAAGGCATGTGATGTGATTATTATCTTGTTTCGACTTTAACCAGGTTTGGATTCCATTAAATAGCGATGTGCACATACCGTCAATAACAAAACTGTTGGATCGTAATCTTCCTAATTTGCAATCAAAATATACCAGATAAAGATTTGCTATTAAACTTGCTATAATTTCAGAATCTGTCATACATTCTGATGATTCTTGCATCATACGTTTGTTTTACAGAATCTGGTCCTATTTATACAAAGTGAATATATATGATCTAAAGGTTGTGTCGGTTCAAAAATGAACCATTGTGACTCTTCGAAATAACTGTCAAAAACAGTTATGTAACTGTTTTGTAACTGTCATTTTTTTCTAGCGAGTTGTGATTACCCGGATTGGGTTTTGGCCCAATATTCTCCCCCGTAATCACAAACGCTGTGTCTTCTGAGATGAGAAGTGCTTCTTGCTCTTTGTCTTTCTTCTTGCCTTTCTAATTTTTCGGCAAAGTCGCTTACGGTTTTGTTGTTTTTCATTTTCAAAGTCTCTAATTTGCTCCTTAAAGTTTATAGCCGTGCTTTCTGAACTCGTTCCTCTCCTATATATCGTACTTTAATTGATTCCCATACTTCCTTTGCAGTCTCGTACTGTGCAACTTGCATTAGAATATCTTCCGGCAATGTTGTGAGGATCATTGCTTTTGTTGTATGTATCTTTCTTTCATCTACTTTTTCTGTAGCTTCAAGTGTTTCCCAAAGGCCATAAACCTTTAAGATTGTTTCCATCATAATTGTCCATGTGGTGTAGTTTGATTCATTCAGTTTCGGACATTGAAGTGTTATATTTTGCTCACGAGTTGGTGTAGATGTTTCTCCTTTCGTCATGCTTTGTTGCTTTCTTACTTACGTTGTTTCTTGCTTACTTACTTGCGTTCTTTCTTACTTGCTTTGAAACACCGAGGTTTCTTTTACGGGTCATTTGAAACACCGAGGTTTCTCTTACTGGTCGAAACACTGAGGTTTCTCTTACTGGTCGAAACACTGAGGTTTCTCTTACTGGTCGAAACACTGAGGTTTCTCTTACTGTTCGAAACACTAAGGTTTCTCTTACTGGTCGAAACACTAAGGTTTCTCTTACTGGTCGAAACACTAAGGTTTCTCTTACTTCTTACTTTGTGAACCACAAGGGTTCGGTTTAACTTGCTATTTTGTATTTGTAAAAAATGAAAAGGATTTTTTTGGACTTGCGCCTCTTTTATGTTATTAGACTTGCGCCTCTTTCTTTTCTTTGGAGATTGACGCGTCTCTTGTTGAGACTGCTTCTGATTCTTCTTCCTTTGGCGGTTAACCGCCGATTAATTGGTCGGTTTAACCGTTATATCTTCTGCCAATTGTGATCTTCTTGATTCACTGGCGTCCCTTTGATTGTTGTGCGAAATTTGGGTTTCGCTGGAATTGGGGATCTTGCAAAGTCGTCTAAAATTTGGGCGTTTGTGGGTAATCTGAATCAATTGATGATTCGATTAAGG
>BQNB010043976.1:0-45165 GCA_026074375.1 Tanacetum coccineum
GAAGTTATTATGATAATACCTCAATTGAGAATATTATATTTTGGTATTTTTACCAACTTGTGAATTTTATTTCTTTTTTAAGACAATGTTTTTATATTTTTTGTTTTTTTTATATGATAATTATACTAATAAAAGAAAATGAAAAATATTTTTGAATTTTTTTTTAGAAGAAAATATTCACAGATTCAAACACAATTTGTCAAACGTAACGATAATCGTTTTCAGCCTCCCCGGCAGCGGTGCCAAAAATTGATTCGATGATAATATATATATATAATATATAAGCAAACACTCAACTAATTGCCTTTGACCAAGGCAAGAAGTCAAAATTCACTAAATAAAATATATATGTAACCGGAAGTATGATTCCCGGGTCGTTTTGTCCCAACGAGGCTTAAATGGAAAATCGAATGACGGATTGATGATTGATGTTTGAATATGACAAAGGTATGATTGGTTTTCTATTTCTACAAGTTAAATATGCAAAAACGATTAAATAAAACCTAAAAATGAAAGCTATATAACTTAAATCCTAAAACGGGCACGAAAAACGAGGACTAAAAACCTAAATTTTGCAAAATTAAACCCTAGAACAAATTTAAAAGCTAAAATTGATTCTAAATGACAAATAAAGAAGTTTAAAAAAAACTAGACTAAAAACGGAGGTCGTTTGACCCAAAAACGAGTCAAGACAAGAACGGGAACGAATCCCGTTCTTTAAAAAGTAAATTTTTGAAAAAATGAACCTACGAAACTTTTAACATTTTTCCTACAAAATATATGAAAAAAGAAAATTTTAGAAAAAAGATTTATATTTTTCTGATTAATATTTTATTTTTTATGATTTTTTAAAGATTTAAATGATTAAAAACTATAAAAATAATCCTAGAGCTAAATTTTTATAAAAATTACACTAAGTGGAGAAAAAGTGCAAAAATTTAACAAAATTAAAAGTCCCCAAATTTTGCTGATTTTAAAAAGTCGTTTTTAGCCAAAACGCAAAACACGAAAGTTGTTCATGACATGTTTTTAAGCAACTTTAACAAAGACACCTTATAAAAATAAGCACTCAATAAGCCAAAAAATGGCTTATTCCCGGCTGATTGCAGAAAATGGCCTTTGTTTTGGTTTTTTGGTATTTTGGACACTACAAACTCAAAATAAGCTCAAATTCAAAAAGGAGAGATGTTTTGGAAAGCTTATATGTTGCTTAATCTGATTCCAAAAAGCTTTTTCAACCAAACATAACTTAACTTAACTCAATTTGCATCAAAAAGTGGTAAACTCCAAAATTTTCCTAAATAAGCCAAAATAAAAATAAGCTAAAATCACCAATAAGCCAAACTGAAAAGTGGGCTTTTGGAAATAAGCTCACTAATGAGTCCTTATTAAGCCCACCTATTCACTTTTTTAAATAAGTCACTGAAATAAGCACAATAAGCACAAATGACTACACTACTATTTTTTGTATTTTAATGAAAATAAGCACTTTTAGACCTAAAATAAGCTACTAAAATAAGCTCCACTAAAGACAGTAAACGAAAATGGGCTTAATCTATTCTAAAAAGCTAAGCAAATCTTAAATAAGCAAAATTAATCTAACAGTATTAACTACACATGCTACCAATACTAAATAGGAAAGTTGCACAAATCATTTTTGAACTAAAATCTAAGCATGATAAGCACTAAACAACATAATAAAGTATAAATAAGCAAATATAAGTAACAAATAAGCTCTATAAGCAGTTCTACAGTAAGTAAGAAAATCGAGAAAAAAAGAGACTTACAACACCCTTGCTTAAACAGGGCTGCTTAAGCTTTTACTAGCTGATCTACAAGCTCTAGCTTGTCAAGGACAAGCTAGTAATGTCCATAAGCACATCCTTTGTTTACTTATCATCCAAAAAAGTAAGCTGTGGTATTTTTGGGTGATTTTTTTTTATTTCTTCTTAACTACTTAACCTTTTTAAGTTATTTACTGCAAACTGCTTATCATTAAGCTATATTGAAAGCTTTTAAAACACAATTAAGCACTGGTTAATAACTTGAGAACTTGGAATTCAACAATTGGATTTTAACATAAAAAAAAACTCATTGCTTCATTAATTCTTTAAAACAATACAAAGCTGAAAGAACAGTTGTAATAAGCTTTTAAAAGACTAAAATGAATTAATTTAAATTACAATTAAACTACAATAAGCTAGAATGCCTTTTTTGGCTTTCAAAAGGGTCCTATTTATACTAGTTTTCTTCATCCTTGGTCTTCCAGGTTGTGTTTCTTTTATGAGACAAAAACCACAATGTGTTTGTTGTATAAGAGCATTCTTAGACCCAATCCCAGCCCTTAATCTTTTTCCAAGTCATCTCCATCATTGAAATTTATTGATTATTGAAAAAGTTGAGGATTGCCAGCATGTAAAGTGGTTTAGGGGTTTAGTGGAGGTGAGGGGAATGTTTTATCCAGGGTTTTGATGAAGGTTCAGGGTAAAAGGTGGGAAAGAAACCCGTGAGTGAAAATGGGGCTTTGAGCTTTTGGAGGGAAAAGGGTTGTATCTGGGTTGGGGGTGAGAGTTTGGGTAAATGGCAAGATTGGTCCTCCATTTATATGATTCTCTTTGCAAAATTCATCCTTATGGTGATACAATTTTGGGGACTTGGCAAAAGTAGCCCCTCAACTATATAAGAATGTTTGCAAACTCAGTCCTTGTGTAATACAAGTATGGGGATTTGGCAGGTTAAGTCCCTCTACTTGTATGTTGAATTAATTGCAAATTCCACCCTTGTAGTCTTTTTCTTCTTGTAATACACTTAGGGATTTGGCATTTTTGGTCCCTCAAGTTATATTTCTTCTGATTTTAACTTCCTCTTGACTTTGACTTTGTCGGGGTTGACTTTGACTTTGACTGTTTGACTTTCCTGTTGACTTTTTGACTTGATTGACTTTTTGGCTTCGATTTGGCTTTGATTTGGCTTCGTCTTTTCACACTTTTCCATTCCGTGCTCAGTTTTGTCGTTTTTGGCTTTGTTTTTCGTCCTTTTGTGAATATCCGTTTCCTGAACAACACAAATGCAAAACAAACATATATTTGGCATTTTTGTCTGTTTTTGGTCATTTAAGTCCATTTTTAATGGAAAAAGGTATGTGTAATTAAGCACATACCAGCTATGAAGAACAATTATGAGCTTATTATACTTTTATGTAAAAACTATGAAACCCATTTAGCTTAAATGACAATAACACACTTTTATTGATAAAAGATTAATGATTACATGTGTAAAAGAAAATTACATTTATCTAAAGAAAGCTGAAAATACATTGAAAATAAACTACATAATAAGCTAAATTTAAACTACTCCTAGATGATGAATGTGAGTGAGGCATCACTTGTATTTATATTGCTTGAGAGAAGCTTCTAGGCCCCAAATTCTGTTAAACGCTCCCCTTAATCCTGGCCAATCATTCTTCCAATCATTGGCTCTCTAATTAACATCGTTAGATCAATTTGAGCTTACATGGATTACCAACGTAGCAATTCGTGGTTTGTTCCCTCTTGTGCTTCTTTTTCAAAGGTTTTAATGCAAAAACCCACTCCTTGTGTGCTTTCTTTCAATATCCGCATGTCATTCTTGTGGGGGATTGACCAATGAGAGCCCTTGTGTGATTTTTTCTTGTGCCACATCATTGCTTGGAGCTTGAATCACTTAGCCACATCCTCAATTTCGATTTACCCCTTGATTAGAGTGAGGTTAAATTGTGGGAACGACGATGATCAGTAGTAACTTATTTTCCCGAGTTTTACTTTTATAAGGGTGTGTTTGTTTTGACTTTCTTTGACCTGGGTAAAATTTCATTTGACTTCGGGCTTATATAAAAAAGATTGGGCCAAGGGTTATGGTTTTGGGCTTGGTAAGGTTAACAGGCTTTGGATTTGGGATTTATAAGAAAGTTAATGACCGTTATCTTTTATAAATAAAAAGATAACGGTGTTAGGGTTTTAGAGGCTTTTTATGGATTTTGATTTAACATTAAGGGAATTTTGGGAATTTTGAAAGGTTTTGTCTCCTAGTATTTGACCAATGTTGACCAATGGTTGATTTTGGTTAACCTTGAAAGCATTCTCCCGGCTCTTGTACACTCTATCCGTTCCCGTGTCCGTGTTTGTCCGGTGTTTACCGTTTTCTTGCGATATTTGCATTATCCGTACCTACACAATTACAAAGACAAAACAAGCAATATACAAGCATTTTAAGCACAATTTTGTCTTTTATGAGTCATTTTTGATATAAAACGGATATGTGTTTTCACACATATCAGTGACCCAACAATATTACCAGTTACTTTTAGCCACATGATGTTCGAATTTGTGGCAATACAGTTCTAATGGTCACACGATAAAAATGTTCATGTGTGACTAATTAGTAAATGGTATCTTTTTTGGTACCTTTGGTCACATAAATATGTGAATGTGTGGTTGTTCCATTTTGCCCATGTGTGACCAAATCCACTTTTTGTACTAGTGGTTGCCATGGGAAGTAGGTGTGGTAGAGCCGAAGATGTTAAAAACATGTGGGTTATGTTAGGAGAAGAAAGAATAAAAGAAAGATGTGTGGGTAAATTTGTGATACAGGATCCTGGATGGAAACAACCTTCTTTTTAGCACCTTTTTAGAAACATGATTTACTTTCGTATTAAGCAAAAAAAAACAATATTTTTCCTGGTTGCATTAAGAAATTTTTCCATCTAGGAAATTAAGCAAAAAAAGAAACACCCCTAATGCTGTTACAACACTGGATTTCCGACCGGTATGAATTCTGCTAAGCTGCAGCTCTGTTGTGTACAAAAAAGAGAAATCCACAAGCTCGTTGATTGCAGGGGATCCTTGTAAAGAGTCATAATGCATTGGTAGAAGAGTAACTATAAAAGCTTTTATATCAGCTCCACAATAGTAGATATTTGATGCCATATAATGGATTTTTTCAACAACTTGTCAGAACAATGGGTCCATCTGTGGCTCTAGTGTGCCCCAAGAATGACACCATTCTAAACATGTAATTAAGATAATTAGAGGTGCTCGACAGCGGATAATAAAATTTAACCAAAAATCTAATCTAACTCATACTACAACACATGAAACAAACAAAATAATAATTGAGAAAAGTATAGTACCTCATAAATATGTGGTACTATGACCTTAGGTAGTTTGAATTCAACAAAAAAAGCATAGATACAAATGAATTAAGCTATGGCTTTGGTTGCCCTGCCAAAATACGGGACTCCAATTAATTTGATATACTTATATTTATAACACCTGATATAGCAGACCAGTATAAACACACTTGTATTGATCATATAAACAACAATCAACAACAAACCTAAGATAAAACACATAAAAATACACATTTCATAAAATAAGTGATAATCGACACTATTAAAGCAATGTCAGTACACATATTCACCAATAAACACAATATAATGTGTAAAGTATACTAAGTTTTATAAAAATAAAGAGATTAAGATGCTACCTGAAGAAGAAGAGTAGCAGCATAGCTGATGTTGTTACGAACCAAGCCATGTGATGTAATCCCGATCTCATTCTGATTAATCGGTATATCTTCTTTCTTTTATTCAAATTTTGTAAACCTTTCCATTTTTTCTAAACACACAATAAGCCGAAACCGTGTAAGCTCGCAAACACAAAAAATAAAACGCCCCCTAATAAGCTTAATGAAAAAAAATCTATACCTGAAATAATCAAAAAGCTAGGCCTGAATATGAAAAACAGGTATACCTGAAATAAATAAATAAAATATAAATACTAAAAATTATCCACTTTTTCTAATAACATCATTTAGGAACCAAACCTTAAAAAAAGAACATAACATTAAAAACATGATTAATACCTAATCATTCAAGCTCTCAAGGTATTCAATTTTCTTAGATACAACTTCAATTTTGAATAGTTATAGATAAACATATCTCCATCAAAAATAAGCAATCCAAACACTCATTACCTTTTTGATACATAAATCCCCCAACAATCTTCCGGCATCGAAAACATCCAAAAATCAAAACCTTAACTTTTGCCCCTTGATAAACTGCTACTGAATCTCAAAGCACAAAAAAACTCTAAAAATCAAACCCTAACACCTTGTTTTGATGGTCTCATTTGACTGTGTGAGTGTCTTGATTAGGTGTGGATGAATCTAGAAGACTGGGGATGAAAGAGGTGGAAAACGTGTTATTATAACACTGATTTAGACCCGACGACATCAACAGGCCAAAGTCAGCCCAAGAAAAAATTGGAGCCCAGCTGTGGAAATGATGACGTTTTGAACCTCTATTGATAGTATTTATAATTATAATTCTAATTATAATGTGGAATGATATGTTAAATATTGAGCAAACATGTTGTTGAATAAAAGAAACCAAAACCAGACAATTTGCATTACTGAAAAGTCAAGTATCCATAACAAACCACATAATTTAAAAACTTAAATATCCAAAGCTTATAAAGTAGGACGTAAAAAGAAAGACCTATAAAGTAAGATGTATAAAGTTCAAAGTTTTAAAAAACAGATTTCAAAAATATTGAATTGCAAGCCTATACAGATGCTCGAAGAACATTTGAAGGTTCACTTGGGCTAGGACTTCATTGTTGCATGTTGCTGGTTGAGCTTGGCTAACAACAGTCAAGCGTACATTATAATAAAACAACTTATCAGTCGAATCTAAAATCGATCAATTTGTGTCATATTTTCTTGCAAATAACTCAAATGTTGAATATGAATAATCAAACACACCGAAAGTATTTTCCACACAAATTTTTTGTGTTTTACAGAAGTCTTCAGTTTTGTAGCTATGATCTTTATAACGCTACCATTTAGAGCCATTTAACTACATACGCAATAAAACTTTATACATAAAACCTTTTAAACCTACATAAGAGTAATATACTAACAAGTAATAACTCACATTTATTGGGTATATACTAATAAGTCCACTTGAAGTCAATGCGTAAAACACATATCTGAACTCTAGTAGTGAAATCATGACCCCGCAAGTCAACATGAGTACCGAACATGAAATTATGACCTCACTGTTCAACATGAATACCGAACATGAAATTATAACCTCACAAGTCAATATGAATACCGAACATGAAATTATGACTTCTCAGTTCAACATGAATACCGGACATGAAATTATGACCTTACAGGTCAAAATGAATACCGAACATGAAATCACCTCACGAGTCAACATGAATACCGAAAATGAAATTATAACCTCACGAGTCAACATGAATACCGAACATGAAATCATTACCTCATGGTTCAACATGAAATAATGACCTCACAAGTCAATGTTAATACAAATATTCACGTAAAAACGATATTTATATTTAATAATCTTCATGTTTTGATAATAAAAAATATAATGTCGTACTACGTAAAAGTTTACATAAACAAGTTATTTAGTCGTAAGTTTACTTGACGACGTCAAATCACTTAAGGTATGAATATGGCATTATTAAACATAGTTAATGATCATAGAAAAAAATTTCTATTACATTTAAACTTAATCATTTGCATAAACATTTTCTAATAAAATGATTTCAAGTAAACACATGATTAATTATAAGCTAGTTATATTAATCAATAAGACAAAATAAGATTAATCATAAGTGGAAACAATCTTTCCAAATCTTTCAAAATCTTCCCAAATCTAGAAAATCTTTCCTTATTTATGTTAAGAAATATTTTTCTTCTAAAAGAATCTAATAAATCTGATTTTTAAGTACATAAGAATATTTTGTTAAGACTTGGGGTTAATCACAAAAAGACAAAATCTATCCCAGTTGCAACCCACGGATCCAGCAAAACCAAAGACGGATCCAGGTGATGGTGGATCCGTGCGTCCAGTTGTTAGGACCAGATTTTGAATTTCAAATGTTGGCTATAAATACCAACCTCATGTCTTCATTTTAGACAACCCTTTCCAATATTTTTCTTTCTTTCTTTTTCACTTTTCATACATTCTTTTCTCATTATACTTGTTTCATGATCCATTACAAGTGATTAAATCATTTTACTCTTTAGTGAAGAACACTAACGAAGACATCAAGCTTTAAGTGTTATTAGTTTAGTTGTGTCATCACTTTTGTGATATTTATCTATCTTTAATCTCTTGTATTGTGTATATCATATGTGTATGATAGGTTAGTATTTTAGGCCATAAAATACGTAGTGTGTTAGATTGGTTCTATCTCGAAGTAAAACTCGATATTTAGCTTAGTACCAGAAAAAGTATAAGCGACATGTACGGTTTTCTCCGGTTAAAGAGAGCTTGTTGACATAGTGAAGAAAACTCTCAAGTTGGGTACTTAGAAAGTGGAGTAGGTCGAAGAAGAGCTTCATAACCGAACCACTATAAATCATTGTGTCATCGGTTTGATCTTTCCAATCTTTACTTATTTATATTTCACATTTACTTATTCATTTATTACTTCGCAATCATATACAATTATGTATATATCTTGATATCACATAAGTAGACAATCTAAGTATTAATTTTTAAAACGGTAAAACTATTCAACCCTCCCATTTCTAGTTTCCACAATTGGTATCAGAGTCAGGTTGCCCAAGATCTTTAACGTATATTGTACATTAAAGCTTGAATCGATCTATGGATTCCGATAAATATCTAGAAGGGCAATCTATGCAAAGACCATTACTTTTCGAAAGCGAATGTTTTGTATATTGGAAAATTAGATTTGAAACTTATGTGAAAGCAAAAGATTTTGATCTTTGGCATATTATCATGAATGGTGATTTTCCACCGATTGATAAAAACAAAGTCACTCAAATTTTAGAAGTAGTTCCCTTTGAACAACAAACCGATGAGCTTAAAAAGAAACTTGCTAAAAATAATAAAGCTAAAATGGTTCTTTATAACGCTTTACCTAAAAAGGAATATGAAAGAATTTTTATGTGTAAAATGGCTAAAGATATTTGGCAATCGTTGTTAATCACACATCAAGGTAATAGCCAAGTAAAGGATAATAAAATTAACCTTCTTGTTCAACAATGTGAACAATTTACTATCCTAGAAGAAGAATCCATTGATAGCGATTTTGCTAGATTTAACACTATTATTACTAGTCTTAAAGCTCTTGATGAAGGTTTCTCTAGCAAGAACTATGTTAGGAAGTTTCTTAGGGCTCTACATCCTAAATGGAGAGGAAAGGTTACGGCGATTGAAGAATCGAAAGATTTGTCATCACTAGCTCCAAACGAGCTTACCGGTAATCTAAAATTACATGAATTAGTCATGGAAAAAGATTCTGAAATTTACAAAAGAAAGAAGGAAAGGGTTAAGTCCATTTCCTTGAAAGCTAAGAAAGAGTCTAGTGATGATGAAACTTTGACATCCGGAAGCGATGACGAAGAATAAGCTATGGCCGTAAGGAACTTTAAAAAGGTCTTTAGAAGAAAGGGTAAATTTGTTAGGCAACCATGTAAAGAGAAGAAATCATTCCGACAAAAGGATGATAAGAAAAGAAAGAGTGATAGGAAATGCTTTAGATACGGTGATCTGGATCATCTCATTGGCGATTGTCCAAAGCCTTCATGAAACAAAGATCAAAAGGCGTTTGTTGGAGGTTGTTGGAGTGATAGTGAAAATGAATTCGAGGACAAAACCAGCGATGAAACTTGTCTCATGGCTCAATCGTTAAATGAGGTAACTCTTGACCCTTCTTATTATAGTGATAATGCTTCTTTTTTGATGACGATAGTATGCAAATTGAATATAACAACTTATGTGAAATTAGCTTAACAATCATCAACAAAAATAAAATTTTGAAAACTAAAAGAGAGCTTTTAGGAAAATAAATTTTAGAGTTGAATGAGAAAATTAAGAAACTTGAGAGAAATAAAAAGGTTGACATTGGTTGCAAGTCATGTCAACAACTTCGTTTCGAAAATGCCAAACTTAAGGAAAATCAAATTAAATTTGTTAAGTTTGATAAAAGCGCTAATTCACTAAGAGAAATGTTGAATATTAAAAAATCTCCTAGTTGTAAAATAGGTTTAGGATTTGATAATAGTAAAGCGTCAACAAGCGAAACAAAACCTACAACTTTTGTTGGGTCGACTGCTGAATTGGCAGGTGACGGATCCACCATACCTGGATCTGTGGATCCGTCGACCAGCCAAAAAGTGGCAGAACGTGTTTTTAGCCTACCTATGTCTTCGCGATCAGATTTTATTATTACTAGAAAGAAACTAATACATAAAAATATTGTAGAGTTAAATAAACCGTCTCTAAAACAATCTCTTAAGAGTGGTTTAGGTTATGTCAAAACCGAGTCTAGGTCTAAAACACCTCCACCTAGAAGAAATAATTCTTCTTAACAAAGATACAACACACCTCAACCTAGAAGAAAGTCTAGCGGACCGATTTACCAAAATCATTATCCTATGAATGGAATAACAATCAAAATCAAGGTTTTGTACATATGGGAAATTGCACCCCATTCCAATATCCCAATCAATTGCAACAAATGCAAAGGATGTACAACACTAACATTTTTGGACCCATGAGATATTAGGGACCAAGCGCTTGAGTTTATTTTTGCTTAGCTAGGTATGCTTGAGAATTTGTTTGGAGCCAGACGAATAGATTAAAGATAGCGGTTGCTCCAAACACATGATGGGAAACAAAAGTCTATTCTCAACCTACAAAGCATACAATGGAGGTAACATTGCTTTTTGAAGTAACTTAAAAGGAAAGATCATTGGCAAAAGTACGATTTCTAATGACTCTCTTACTATATCAAACGTCGAACACGTAGATAACTTAGCTTTTAATTTACTTTGTGTCGGTCAAATTTGTGACAATAAGTGTAAGGTCTTATTCACGAAAGATGGTAGTGAAATAATTAAAGATGATAAAGTCATGGGAAATGAGATTAGGAAAAACGGTCTATGTATCATGAAATTAGGAAATAAGTTTCAAGACAAATTACGTCTTGCCACGGTAGTAGATAATTCTACCTTATGGCATAGAAGGCTTGGTCATGCAAATATGCGTTTAATCTAATCTTTGTCATCCAAAGAATTGGTTAGGAGTTTACCTAAGCTAAAATATGATAAACATTTTTGCAAAACTTGCAAAATTGGAAAACAAGCGCATGCAAGTCATAAAGCCAAAAACATGGTTTCTACTAATATATGTTTAGAACTTTTGCATATGGACTTATTTGGTCCATTCGCTATTAGGAGTTACGGCGACAACTTATATACTTTAGTAATAGTAGATGATTTTTCAAGATATACTTAGACAAAAATTTTAAAAACCAAAAGAGAAGCTGTTGTGAATTATACTTTGAGTTGATTATGATAAAACATATTAAAGATGGAGGACCTACAAGACAAAGCTGGAATAACATTAATGCTGATTGAAGATTAGTCAAACAGTATTTAATGCTCAGCTAAAAGATAAAGATCAACATTAATGCTGATTGAAGATTAGTCAAATAGTATTTAATGCTGATTTATAGTTTCCTAATTTTATTTGATCTTATCTTGTCTTGTAAACCCTAACCCCTCTAGTATATAAAGAGGGGTAGGCGTCTAGTATTGATTATCCATCATAGTTAGATCTCTCCAATGAGAGTCTAATAGTTAGCTTATTAGTTTATGTAATAGTTCATAGTCGACTGATTAAAGTCGAATAGTTTATAGTTTATTAGTTTATGAATAAAAACCTTGTTCATAACATTGTTGTTCTTATTTGTTATTCCGCTGCGTGATCAATGTTATGATATCCTAGATGGGCAAAACGATCTATGAAGCCTACAATTAGGTTTCAACAATTGGTATCAGAGCGGGTTGCTCTTGATATCTAGGATTCAAGGTTTTATGGTAGAAGAATGAAGAAGAAACCTAAACACGGACGCGTTTGGATCTTGAACGATGATGATGTTTATGGCTCGTTTTGGAGATTATTTGAAGAAGACATTTGATTATTACTTATTTGATGTTGTAGTTGATTTTCACAGGTTTTGTGTTCTTATCATATCTTAAAGGAGTGGTCACCTTTAAGATAACTTGTTCGTGATTATAAGGCGGTGACGAAGACTTGATGAATCTAGCAAAGGTGTACGATCTACCTTATGATGCTTACTACGTACATTTGCTATCACTTTAAGGAGTTACGTTATTGTGCTCAGTGTCTCATTTAATAGAGGAATGAGGATTTTGTCAAGAGACATAGGTCTACTTATACATAGCAGGTATGAGACTCGACGTCATGTGGATAAACAGGATATAAGACACAAGTTTGGGAAATTCAACTTCTTCAACAAATTCGTATTATTCGTTTTTCTTCATCATTGATAATTTGCTGCTTGGAGCCTACTAAGTCCATGATTCAAGAGATGGTAAACATGTTAAGGGGAAGCTTATTGTTTATTTACCATCTACATGCACTCCTATTTGATTATGACAAAAAGGGGAAGAGTGCATGGATTCAGGGGAAGTTCTTCATCTATATTAGCTTCAGGGGAAGCTTGTGCTTATTGGTTTTGTCATTATCAACTAGGGGAAGATTGTTGGGAATTATACTTTGAGTTGATTATGACAAAACATATTAAAGATGGAGGACCTACAAGACAAAGCTGGAATAACATTAATGCTGATTGAAGATTAGTCAAACAGTATTTAATGCTCAGCTAAAAGATAAATATCAACATTAATGCTCATTGAATATTAGTCAAATAGTATTTAATGTTGATTTATAGTTTCCTAATTTTATTTGATCTTATCTTGTCTTGTAAACCCTAACCCCTCTAGTATATAAAGAGGGGTAGGCGTCTAGTATTGATCATCCATCATAGTTAGATCTCTCCAATGAGAGTCTAATAGTTAGCTTATTAGTTTATGTAATAGTTCATAGTCGACTGATTAAAGTCGAATAGTTTATAGTTTATTAGTTTATGAATAAAAACCTTATTCATAACACTGTTGTTCTTATTTGTTATTCGGCTGCGTGATCAATGTTATGATATCCTAGATGGGCAAAACAATCTATGAAGCCTACAATTAAGGTTTCAACAGAAGATTTTGAGAAATTTGAAATATTAAGTAAGAAAATACAAAATCAACTAGGATGTTCTATAGTTGCTATTAGAACGGATCATGGTTAGGAATTTGATAATGAAGTACAATTCGAAGCTTTTTGTGATGCACAAGGCATTACTCATAATTTCTCGGCTCCTCGTACTCCACAATTAAATGGGGTAGTTGAAAGAAAGAATCGTACATTACAAGAGATGTCTAGGACTATGTTAAATGAACAATCCATACCTCAAAAGTTTTGGTACAACGCCGTTGAAACTTCAACTTACATTCTTAATAGAATATTAATCCGACCAATTCTAGGAAAAACCCCTTATGAAATATATAGAGGTAGGAAACCTTCTTTTAAATATTTCAAAGTATTTGGAAGCAAGTGCTTCATATTAAATACTAAATATTATTTAACCAAGTTTGACCCAAAGTCATACGAAGGTGTTTTTCTAGGATATTCTCAAAATAACAAAGCTTACATTATTTTAAATAAGCACACCATGAAAGTCAAAGAATCACTCAATGTGACATTCGATGAAAGTCCTCCTCCCACCAAATTATCATCATTGGTTGATGATGATGTTGGTGAAGAAGAAGCTATTAAAAATAATATTAAAGTAGTGAATAATAATAATATTGAAGATGAGTCCGTAGAAGTTGACGATGTCATTAACATTAAAGAGTCTAAAAATCACCCATTAGGACAAGTCATAGGAAATCTTAATCAAAGAACATTAAGATCACAAGCCCAAAATCAAAGTAATTTCTTTTTTTTTCATTTCGACCATAGAACCTAAGAATGTCAATGAGGCATTAGGAGATGAAAATTGGGTTGTAGCTATACAAGAGGAGCTAAACCAATTTATAGCTAACGATGTTTAAGATTTAGTGCCTCTACTTAAGAATTAATCAGTTATAGGAACAAAATGGGTATATAGGAATAAGTTAGATGAAATTGTTATTATGTATAGGAATCAGGCTAGATTAGTAGCACAAGGGTATAATCAACAAGAAGGTATGAATTATGATGAAACATACGCATCGGTAGCTAGATTAGAGTCTATTCGAACACTAGTACAAATCTAAGATTTCGTCACACATGCTCTTTTTTGAACGGCCACACAGTCAGATATTTATGTGACTAAATGTACCAAGATAAAATAAACAGCCACACTTGAACTCATTTTGTGTGACCATTTCAGAATTTCATTGTCATACATTTGAATATTTATGTGACTAGAGGTAACTGGTAATTTTTTGTTGATTATTTAGTCACTTATAATTTGGGACGTATGACAGATATAAATAAGTTTGAAACATTAGTCACACTATATATATACATATGTGACATATATATGTCACACAATTGAATATTGTGACCAAAATCCATATATGGTCACATGAAGTAATTGTGTATGTGGCTAAATCATATAGTCAAGTTTGTCACACATTATTTAAAAGTGACTGCTAATTTTTATTGAATATTTAGCCACATATGAATTTGAAATGTGTGACAATTGAATGGTAAGTTTGAAGCATTAGTCACGATATACATTTAAAAGTGACAAATATATGTCACACAGTTGAACAGTGTGACCAAATGTCATATATGGTCACACTAAACCATAGACATACATGATTAAGTTTAACCAAAATTCAATACATATGGTCACGTAAGTTAAAGTTATCACTAATTTTCTACATGTTCACTTAATTTTGCCCAAAAATGAAGTTTCACTCTCAACTTTTAACAAGCCCGCCTAAAATTTTCCCAAAAATCAAATTATCCCTCCACCCATCTTTATGTGTTTCAGATCTAACATATCTATAGTTTTTCTCCCCAAACTAATTTTCTTCATCTCTCTCACATCCTCTCTCGCCTCTGTGGTAAACTAAAAAGCATCACTGGTCACCATCCACCAGTCATTGGTCCGGCCGTCGACACCAATTCATGTTTGATTTAGCCATATATTGAGATACTTCATCTGGATTTTACTTCAATTAGATATTAATTGTAAATATTCATGTGTGTAGCTTAGTAATTTTGTAATTTTCTGAATTGGGGTTTATGTGTCCCCGAATTTGTACAAGTGGGAACATCAGTTTTGCTAGTGTTGAAGTTCATTACATCCTAATATTTTGGCCATTTTTAGAATAATAGCCCAAATAACATGACTTTTTATTGTTTATATGTATGTGTATTTGTTACAGTGACTATGATGTCATGTTTGTTGTTTGTTGTTTTTGGGTAACTTTAACTAAATAACCTTTTGAACAATGTAAAATTAAAGGACAAAGATTGACAACGAATCACATGTTTGGTTATACTACTGATTTGAAGCACCCTTCTAGCATTTTTGGATGCTGTCCAGGGGGTGTTTGTTTCAGCTTGTGGGCTTATAAGTTACCTCCTGTGGATGGATAATTTGAACAGGTTAGGGTGACTACAGGTTGGGGTGAAACTTTATAAGATGATTTGATCTTTCGTTGTTTGAGAGCAGCGGTTCATCCATCACAACGACAACATATGTGGGGTATATATCTTTAAATCCTTTGTTGCGTTTCAAGTAATTATAGATTATGAGATTACCTATTTTGCTAATTATATACCATATAGGAAACTTAATTAGGAAAAGGTTCTCAAACTGCAGGATGGAGTTGTTGATTCACCTGGTCAAGATGGTCGACTTTCAAATGGATATAATTTGGAGGACAAGGTATAACAACCCAAGAATTTTCATCAACCTATTTTACTATTATCACAATTATATGGGGAAATTTTTTGCTTTATTACATTACTTGCATTGTCAATATCTCAGTATGTCATGTAACTTACATAACTACAGTAGACGAGCTCATCGCAACTATATATGGCCAATCCTTGTCTTTATATATGTCAAGAAAATATTCATAAAAGGGTAAGTCAATATCTTTAATTTTCCTTATTACAAACACACTCACATAGTACATTATTCTTGTAATGTACCTTACACAACGTTATATTCAAAATGGGGCTTTAACGTTATCGTATACCTCTAAACCCTAATTCCATAAAAGATTAATATCTAAAGAGAATGTACAAGCTACTAAAGCATAGGTACAAGTAACATAACATGTCATATGAATATACATTCCCTCCAAAGAAAGGTACAAGTCTTTCAAAGCTCAATATTAACAAAGTATTATGCACGACATCATATAAATAGCCGTTCTACCTGCGTTTTACGCTAATTTCACCACAATCCTGTGCAAGCTACTACACTCAATATACAATGTGTAAACCGTAATTATTCTATTCATAAGCTTTCATACATTTTACACTCAAAACCCTATTCAAAATTCCAGAAACCCTAACCCTGAACAAAATATAAATCATGACCCGTTTCTTGGGTTTATCCATCACGACCCTAAACCAACACTAAAATATATTGAAATTAATTATTTTACAATCATATCAATACCTATTCAATCATTACTTTCATCATTTTACTTCTATTGTAGTAAAACAATCCTTAGAAACTCTAATGTACACTAATTGGTTCATTTAACCCGTTTACTCGTTTTAAACCATTCTAATCCCAAATAACCAACCAAGGGCCATTATAAACTCATAAAATGAGTTTACAAATCATTATCTATCATTAACTTGGCAATGTGCAAGAAATCAAAGCCTAGAAAACCTTAAACGAATCAGGGGGGGGAAATAAAAACAAAAAATAACCCGTATCGAATTATAGCCCTAATTGTAACTATTGACCCGTTTTCTCAATTTTCAACCCATTATAACTTTAACCCAATGACCAAAAATTCATTGATAATAATTTATTAAAGCCCTAGGATTGTATTCCATCATTCCTAATCAAGGTATGTGAAATATAGCCAAGAAGTCAGAAAACCCTAAACGAGCCAAAGTTGAACCGTACTCCAGTTCTTCATTTCTAATACGTTTTAACCAAATCAAATTGCTAATATTTGCCTAATTACATTAATCCAGTCCTTAACAACTATTTCATCATTCCTTAAATCATTTATAACACAATGTACCTTGTTAAAACCTTTGAAGAACCCGTCGAACCCAAAATAGACCCGGTTTGCTTCTATGACCATTTTAACCCCACTAAATTGCTACCATGTACAAATGACCACCCAAGATACCTTCTAGACTCTTTATATCAGCTTACTAAGCAACTTTGATCCTTCCATGTTCAAGAATGGATTGCACATGTGTGCTTTTTTTCTTCTCTCTTATCCATGGCTCAAGAAGAGAAAAGCCAACAATTCTAAGCTACTATAGGACCTTCCGTCCTCATTTTCTAGCCCTCTACCATCACTTATAGGCTAAACACCATGTCAGAAACAGATCCTAAGCTTTGCTTACTCTCCTTGGTCTCAAATGGGTATAAATAGGAGCCTTATGTGTTCATTTCAACTCGCACCACATCTCTTCTCTCTCAAACCCAATTGGCAGCGATCCTTTGCTCCCTTATGATCCTAGGATTATTAAAGAAGTTTTAGAAGTGAAGCTTAAAGAACTTGGAGCCCAGAGTAAAGATACAAGACGTACGCTTGTGGAAATACTACCCGAAATGACCATTTCCACCATTTTGATCATTGAAGCTTCAAACCCAGGTTTTACATGTTCTACTTCTGCTACTACCCACCTTTATTATATTCATATGATCCTAAATATTACTCTTGTTTAGAAACAAGATTTTCATAAACTTCAATTCATGCTCATTTTCGTTTTGATCCAAAACCGTACACCCGAAATCCTAATTTCGCGTTTTTCTTAAATTAAATGTTATAATGTTAAAATAACCACTTTATTGATTAATGAAGGAATTTGAACTTAAAACCCGCGCGTTTACATTTTGAAACCCTAATTTGACCCGTTTTGCTTACTAGCTTAACGAATCATTATTTTAAATTTGTGTTAAACTTCATATTTTAGTTTATTATAACTTATAAATATCTTTTGAAATGTTAAAAATAGCTGCATGGCAATTTTGGACATGTTTGTTAAATTTAATCATGACAAGGGGTATATATGTAAATTCCAAAAAACTTATAACTAAAAGGACTAAAAGTGTCATTTTATCAAAGTTATAACTATAGGGGTCTATTATGTCACTTTTCAAAGTCCAAGGTTTACTTGGTATATCTTTCAAAGTTAAAGGACCAAAGTCGTAAAAATGCAAACCCTAGGGGTCTACTTGCAATTTTCCAAACCCCAGGGTCTAAAATGTAACATTTTGAAAAAGTATAAAAACACATTTAGAATCATTACCAGACTAACTTTATTAACGCTTCTGTGCTTACAATTTCTAGATATTAATCAAAAACGCTTAAAACGATTATATCTTATCACAATATAGGAGCTTCATATATGGTGTTTCATCTTGGTTTTACGTTCTGACTGAGTTGATGGGTTTATTGATTCTAATGTGGCCCTAGCTCCTCAATTGTGTAATGAATGACCTTCTGAATTATGATGCCTGAACGGTTGATCAATAATTCCAACTCTCAATAAATATAACTCTTAAACCAAAGTTTAAAGTACAATCTTCCTAAGACTTGACACTATTCTACTCAGGTGGGTGGACGTGGCTATTTACTATTATTTTTACTATATCAACATTCCCCGGTTTAGATTTGTGATAAGGGGGGGGGGTCGTCAGCTTCATTTCCCAGAATAATTTACTACATCTATCTAATCAGGTTAAGTTCATAAACCTCGCCTTTTACTTATTTTCATGTTTTTATAAACCGCGAGGGGAGATACATGCTTGTTACAAACTCTTTTACATACTCGTTTATTCTTATAAAATGGTGATTACTTTTCAAGGACTTTATAATGCTTTAAACCAGGAATACAAGTGTTTTTATAAATTATATGTTATCCTAATACACTATTACAGCTACTGTCTAAGTTACATTATGCCAAAAGTCCCTCATTATCATGGACCATTAATCACTTACGGGTGAACGCAAATATTGTGGATAGATCTATCGGGATGACGGAAATCCTGTTTGTGTTCAGCAGATAGGTAAAAAAAAACCAAACACATTATTTGAATTTCATAGGTATATGGAATTACCTACACCGAGGGGCCATTATCTTCTCTATTTATATCTCACATCATTTTGGGTATATATATACATTAGTCGTTTGTGTGCATGAGCTTAGACCGACTTTTACTATACAGACAAGGATCCAAACTCAGACCAAAATAAGGGTAATTACGGGGTAATACATGTTACTATGATAATTGTATTCGGTACAATTATTAATAATAACGGTGTATAATAACAATATCATATAATTGTGTTTTTTTTAACAATTATTACACTATGACTTGTATTCAAACTGTTTATCAAACCTTATGAATTTCACTAACCTTTGTGTTGACTTATTTAGGCATGTTTATCTCAGGGCTAATATGGGGCAAGTTGCGGCAAGAGTGACAGGACTCAAGATGGTTGAACTGTTATCATTCAAACATAATTGTTTTAGATTTTTGGGGACCTGCATTTTGTAAAAAAATATCTTATTATAATGGAATGATAACTAAATTTTTTTCATACAACGTCTCTTTTAAAGTTGTTTCTTTGATTATGATTGTTGTATCCATAAGTAATACCCTGATTATCTTCCGTGCTATATTGTAAAAAATGGTGGGTGTTTATGATTGGTATCTGCGCCATGGTTATAGAGAAACTACCGGTTCAAAACTTAAACATAACCACATTCTTTTTTCTCGCAGCCAGCAAAGTCTCCGTGCCACTACATTCCAAGAAACAAGTATGTAAAGATAATATCTATTATAACTATTATATATATTAACTTATGTTATTTACAATTAGGTTTGTTCTTAGAACGATTATCGGTTCTTCCCAATCGCTAATACTTTCGATATCAAGGTTGCTTTTCTCTATAAATATTCTTAAACTATACTTTGGTCTATCGAATAATTCCAGCTTTAGAAAAGTAGCAGTTATTTTAACTCTTCGGATAAACTCTAAGATACATATAATTCCACCCCAGTATTCTCATTTTTCTACATCATCCTTGTTTGAGGGCGTACAAGCATTTTTATGCTAATGAATTACCTATTTCATCATCAAATCCTATTACTCCACCAGCTATTTTAACTCCATCTCCGATATTACCACCATCACTACTATTTAATCCTCGATATTTCTCTATTCCTGAAGAACTATTACCACCTAAGAAGCGAATCCATTCCCTATCTTCTTCCTCAACTACGTGATCTATTATACCGGAATCAAACTGTGATTGTATCACCATACTTCCTCAGTTATTCTCCTACCCCACCTCAGATATTGGAAATTAGGAAATGTCCAAATTAAAGATGTATCTGAAAACATTTCATGAGGGCACATCGAGATATTTTGAATTACTTAGATGAACTCTATCTTCACCACATCGAGGAAAATGGAGGAAGGACGTATTGATAGAATGATCATACGAAGGAATAGTAACGAAACTAAAGGTAGAAATCAAGAAAAATCCATACTCAGTTATTACACCCCCCCCCCCCCCCCCCCCCCCCCCCCCCCCCCCCCCCCCCCCCCCCCCCCCCCCTAAAACTTCAAAAGAAGAAGTTAGGGCAAAAGGATAAGATTTCTTTGCTCACTACAGAATTTCCATTCATTGATCGAGATATCATTCGAGGAAAATCAAGCTATGTCACCAACAAATCAGGAAGATCTTTAGGATGTCTTCTACCAATCTCAAAATCATCAAAACTCTTTAAACTATTTATAGCTTTATCAAGTCACGGGGATGTGGTGGTTAACATAAAACGCTTGTCAAATCTTGACTATGTACAGTGAAAAAGGCAAGTTATTATAAAGAATCCCGTTTTTCATACCTTATTTTTCCATATTAGCTTCTCTTCATTCATCATTTCTACAATTTGCGTCATTATTTCTGTTTTATCATAACCCCTAAGTACTTAAAATTCAAAAATAAGCATTACTCTTTAAGCATTTTAAGCATCGCATTCTCTTTTATTACTTTTCAAAACTTATGATATCATTCTTACTACGTATCATATTTTGTTGATAGAATGCCTCCCAAAAGGACGTCAACATCTGAAACACCGGTCATAACTTTAGATGCCATCCGGCAACTGATTAATGATGGCATCTCCTAGCTCTAAAGCCAAGCTGCTGCCATGGCAACTTCTTGACAATTCCTAAATAGGACACTAAACAGAGAAATTCCTTGTAGCAAAAAAGAGGAGGAAACCTACACTGAATTCAATAAACTGTCAAACTTTCTACTTCATGGTACGAAGGATGTGTTGATCTCATTCGCTGGTTTGAACGTACTGAGTCAGTGTTTTCTCGTAGCAAGTGTACCGAGGAAGACATAGCTAACATTTGCTACTGGTACTTTAACTGATGATGCCTTGTCCTGGTGGAATGCACATGCCCAGCCTATGGGAATAGAGCAAGCTAATCAAATCACTGGACTGAGTTAAAAAGGCTTTCATGACAACAAGTATTGTCCTCGAACTGAGATCAAGAAAATGGAAGATGAATTTTATTGGGGGGGTTAACTATAAATGGAAGTGATCCTCAAGACCTTATATTAGAAGATTCAAGATTAACAATCTTATGTCCAAACATGGTGCCGAATTCTGAGAAACTTATGGAAGCTTTCATCGGGGGACTACCGCAAAGCATTGAAGGAAACATTACTGCCTCGAAGCCTCAAACTTTGGAGGAAGCCATCAACATATCCCAGAGGTTAATGGATCAAATAATAAAGCGTGATTCCGTGCAAGAAACCAATGATCACAAACGAAAGCTTGAGGATAAAGGGAACATCGTCAACAACAACAACTATCAGAATAACTACAACAATAACAACCGTAATGATGATTATCACCGATAGCAGAATAGAAGACAAGAAACCTTCAAGATTTATACTGCCACCAACGGATATACTGGAAACCGTCCTTTGTGTGAAAGATGCACCCTACATCACATAGGTCCTTGTACTGTCAAGTGCCAGACTTGCAACAGAGTAGGTCATCTGACCAAGAACTGCAGAAACAAAACCACTAGAAACAATCTACAAACGGTATCCGTAACTTGTAATGCCTGTGGAAAGAATGGACATTATGCGAATCAGTGCTCAAAAGCAAATAACAGGGCCACAGGAAAGCATACTTAGAGATGAGCTTGCTTTTGTTCACTTTAGGATTTTTTTTTATCCAGAAAGAAACAACTCTCGTGGGGATATTCAACTCTCATCAGAATCTTCTTCAATCTAAAAACCCCAATCATCAATCCTCGTCGTCTGTTACTTTTATTCTACTACAAGATACTTAGCATAAGTATCAACTCTTTTTCATATGTAAAGTTCGTATGTAAAGTTATCCATGAAATAAAAGTAATAATTCTGTTACATCTTGTTATCTGGTGGTATCAAAACTCGTCAATTCTATCATGTTCAACTCTGAATACTCTCCTCATACCTTTGAAACATAAATTATCATCCTCGATTATATGGGCGTCAGTACAATCAACATCTCAATATTATCTAACAAATCATGATCATATCATTTTCTACACATTACCATATCGTGTTTTTATGCTTAGGTAAGACGAATTATGATCATCTTATTGAAATGAATTAGGTCACTTTTAATTTGAATAAGGAAATTATAAAATCTATGAAACTATGAATTTATAAATTCTCAGTTACAAGGAGTTGAACGCTTCTTTTTGTAAGTGACAAATTATAAATAAATAGGCTTAAGTATATAACATACGTACAAACAAGTTTCTTTCAATCCGTTCCTTAATCATTATCATTATTACCTTCATTATCATTATTACCTTCATCATCTGTTCATTTCAAAATCTGTATCTCACGTGATTAGCAACTCTCTTACAATCATTCCTTGACATCACTCATTCCATGATCTCTGTATTCTAAAATTCTCTGTTATATTCTGCAACATAATAACAAGGAAACACACAAGAATCTATACAATGCCAAATGATTTCAATACCACTAGGTATGAAAATTTTGACAAAGACTTGTGATAGCATTCTTATTCGATGTTGACCTTTAAAGGTTAATGAATAACGATTCTTTACGATCAGAGTAGCGCAGCAGAAGCATGGTAGGCCCATAACCCACAGGTTCCGTAAATCAAAGTATTTCACCCAGGTTCTATCAGGATCTGGAGAAATTCTATTAGCTGTCATCAAAAGGTGTAGTCTTGAAAATAAGTAGACGTGTGAAAGGAGGTAATTATAATTATGGTGCGCAACATAATTATAAATGCCATAAACATGGGACTTGTGACCTGATTAAACTAACATAAAATTCAAATATCTACCCAGTTACCTACATCTTTCACTATAACTTTTAATTAAATCTCGGGACGAGATTTCTGTAAGGGCGGTGGAGACTATACAACCCAAGAATTTTATCAACATATTTTACTTTTATCATAATTATACGGGATATTTTCCGCTTATTACATTACTTCCATTGTTCAATATCTCATAAGCAGGTATTGCAATAAACTAAATATGTAGACAAGCTCAGCAACCTCATATATGGACTTTCTGTCTTCATATATGTCAAAGAAAACTTCACAATATGTTCAAGTCAATATCATCATATCATCTATACAAAGTACTTTTATTCTTATAATGTACCATTGTTGACGTTATTTCAAACAGGCTTTAAACGTTATCGTATACCTCTAAACCCTAATTCCATGAAGATTTAATATCTAAAGTGAATGTACAAGCTACTAAAGCATATATACAAGTAATATAACATTTCATTTGAAATATAAACTCCCTCCAAGTCAAGTACAAGTTTTCAAAGCACAATGTACAAGTCATTAAGCATGACATCTAAAATAGCCGTTTTACCTCCGTTTTCATTCTAATTTCTTCACCATCACTTGTGTACAAGCTACTACACTCAATATACAATGTGTAAACCCTAATTATTCTATTCATAAACTTTCATACACATTTTTACACTCAAAACCCTAATACAAAAGTCAGAAACCCTAACCCGAGCAAAATACTAAACCATGACCCGTTTCTTCATTTTTATCCATTATAAACCCAAACCAACACTCAAATAAGTTGTAATAACTTATTTTACAACCATAACAATCATATACCATCACTATTTCATAATCTCATTTCATTTATGCAAGAATCAAATCCGAGAAACCCTAAATGATCATTCGACCCGTTTTCTCGTTTCTAACCACTTCATTCTCAAGTAAGCAACCAAGAGTCATTGTAAACTCATAAAATGAGTTTACAAACCATTATCCATCATTACTTTGACAATGTACAAGAATTACAAAGCTAGAAAACCCTAAAAGCCTTATACGAGCCCTAATTCCAACCCACGACTATTTCTTTCCATTTTAACCCATTATAACCTAAACCATCACTCAATTATCATTAATAAACCTCAATATATACCTAGGATCAATAATTTATCAATCATTGGTCCAATGTACACGAATTATAAGCAAAGAAAGTCAAGAAAACCCTAAACCGTACCAAATGGAACCCGCGACCTCATTTCTTCATTTTTAACCCGTTTTAACCCAAACCACTTGCTAACTTTTGTTAATACTTCATATTACAACCCTTAAGGACATGTTTTAATCATTCCTTGATCAATGCCCACAAAATATTGGCCAAAAACTTGAGTTCGAACCCTATAAAACCAAAACAGACCCGCGGCTTGTTTTGCTTGCATTTTGACCCATTATGAACTCTTCTTTGCACACAAGCACCTCCATGACTCACCCACATGTCTCCCAAGCTGCTTACCCACCTGCTACAACATTTCTTTGGTCCAAATTGAAGCCACATCTCCCCTTTTGTGCCTATGGCAGCCGCGGCATCCACATGGTCTCACCACCATGTTCTAGCTAAATTCTAGCCTATCCAACACATCACATAGCTCCTCCTAATCACCCTCTAGGTTACCCATGTGTCCTAGATCAGCTTGCTAAGAAATCTTGGCCTCTAAGGGTCCTTTACCTATAAATAGAACCCATAACCCTTCATTCATTCTCATCCCCCACCCCCCCACCCCCCCCCCCCCCCACTTTTCTTTTCTATAAACCCAATTTAGCATACATTTATGTTGCTCCATATGATCCTAGGATCATCTAAGAAGATCATTCAAGCAAATCTTTGAAGATTTGAAGCCCCGGGAACAAGATACAAGGCGTACGAGTGGGAAATACTACGAAACGACCATTTCCACATTTTGCTCCTTGAAGCTCAAACCGGTTATAGATTTTCTACTTTGCTCCTACATCTTATAAATGTTCATATGATCCTAAATATACTCTTGTAAAGTTTCATAAAATCAATCCATGCTCATTTTTCTATTTTGATCCAAAAACCGTACACCCAAAACCTTTTTTGCGTTTTTCTTTAAAACTAAATGTTATTAATAGTTAAATATTATTATATCTATCCTTTCATTGCTTAACTAATGTTAAAATTAAACTACTTTATTAGATTATTGAAGGAATTTAAACTTAAAACCCGAGCGTTTACGTTTTAAAACCCTAATTTGACCCGTTTGCTTCCTAGCTTAACGAATCGTTAATTTAAACTTGCGTTACGTTAAAACTTCATATTTTAGTTTATTATAACTTATAAATATTTATTGAAATGTTAACATAAGCTTGCATGGCAATTTGGACATGTTTTGTAATTATAATCCATGTAAGGGGTATATATCGTAACTTTCTGAAATTAATAACTAGAAGGGCTGAATATGTCATTTTATCAATGTTATATCTATAGGGGTTTTATGTCACTTTTTCAAAGTGCAAGGTTTATTGGTATTATCTTTTTAAATCTTGAAGCATCAAACTGTATAGTGCAAACCACAAGGGTTTATAAACGAAGAGGTTTACGTTGCTCAACCTTCGGGTTTTATTGATTTTGAAAAACTAAATTATGTTTATAAACTATAATATGCTTCGTACGGTCTTAAGCAAGCTCCTAAGGCTTGGTATGATAGAATAAAAATATTTTTTATTAAAACCTGAGTATTCCATAGGAATGGTTGACAATACTCTTTTCACAAAGAAATTTAAATCACATCTCATCATTGTTCAGATATATGTGACATTATATTTGGATCCACGTGTTAAAACTTGTGTGATGATTTTGCAAAAATCATGCATGACGAGTTTTAAATGAGTATGATGAGGGAGTTGAACTTCTTCTTGGGTCTTCAAATAAAACAGATGGAAGACGGGATATTTTTCAATCAATCTAAGTACATCAAGGAGATGTTAAAGAAGTTCGGGTTGGAAGATTCCAAACCAAAAAATACGCCGATGTCGACGAAGATCAAGCTCACCAAGGATGACGAAGCCAAATCCGTGGATAACACTAAATATCAAGGTCTGATTGGTAGCTTACTTAATTTAACTGCAAATAGGCCCGATATTATGTTTAGGGTTTGCTTATGTGCGCGTTTTTAAGAGAATCCTAAAACTACCTACTTAGAAGCCGTTAAGCGTATATTTAGATATATTATGGGTACTAACCACTTAAGATTATGGTATCCGAAAGGAACTGGTATAGAAACTATAGTTTACGCCAACTCTGACCACGCGGGCGATTACGTTGATCGAAAGAGCACTAGTGGCATTTGTACCTTCATGGGATGTTGTCTAACAACTTGGTTCTCTATGAAACAAACGGCCCTTGCTATCTCCACGACCGAAGACGAATATGTTTCTGCTAAAAAGGCATGTCAACAAGCATTATGGATGAAACAAGCTCTCATCGACTACGACATCCGACTCGACGACGTTCCGATCATGTGCGACAATAAAGGCACCATCGACTTAAGTAAAAACCCCACCAACACTCTAGGACTAAACATATAGAAATACGTCACCACTACTTTCGCGATAACGTCCAAAAGGGCAACATTTCTATCGACAAAGTTGCGTCCTAAGATAACTTAGCCGATATATTAACTAAGCCCTTAAAACACAAAATATTTAATTATTTAAGATTAGGATTAGGAATGATGGAACTCATCATGGATGATACTCCATCCTCCCAAAAATAATCGTAAGCTGAAATCTAATAAAGAAATTAGTCATTATTAAAAAGATGTTAATTCTCATTACACGTTCCAATTACAAATTTCGAATCATGAACATAATCAAGATTAAAATTTTACTAGATTATGAAAATATCATTAAAATGACCATAGATATTTTCAAGTCTACATGTACACCCTTTAGAGGCCACTACATGAAATTACAAAATCGATTGAAAAGACGAAAAGAATAATCATCGAATTACAACTCACACTTATGTTGACGATGTTTTATTACGTCTAAGTGTTCATAATGTTTGTGTTATTAGTGTTAGGAATAAGAAACACTAGCTAACTTCGATCTGGAGGTCGGGGAGGATTAAACAAGAACTTAGCCATTTTATTTAAAGAGAGAAAAAGGAAAGATGTGTATGTGTTTTAGAGAGATAAAGAACACACACACACATACACACTTTGGTGAAATGATACAAATGAATCCTCACCCCTCCATGAAAGTATGGAGGGGGTATTTATAGGTCAAGACAAGGGAAACTATTCTAACTTAATAGTTCATATGTACCCTGTGGGTCTTGCCTAAAGATAACTAGTGGTTAATTCTTGGAATAAGTCAAACATATTTTAAGGTGGGCCTAAAAATCTTCCTAATTGTGGACATGCGGGAAGTACTTACAATGTTCCTATCAAGTTTCAAGTTCACCATAAATAAAAGTCTTCCAAGGCGATTCCAAAGCTGAAGATGTCTTCTGAGTTCTTCTTGTCTTGAAACTTGTACTCCAGCTTGGATCTTTAGTGTCTTTAATTGTACAGGAATCATTGTAGTATGCATGAGTTGGATTAACTTCCCCTAATTCATGTAGCATGTCTTGAAAAGCTTTATTCTTAGACTTCTTTTTGGCAAAGTTTCTGAATCAGCTTCCCCCCAAACCAACATCCCTATCTTAAGCAGATTCTAAAACTTTGATGTAGCTAGAAAAAACTTCTATATGTCATTGACATGCATAGCGGAATTTTGTAGAAGTAGAAAACCACATCAAATACTACTGCTACTTGTCATTAGGTCTTGATGAATATTCGTTCGGGGGTACATGCAAAGAATTAGCAACAATTCTTCTCACGTATGCAGAATACTTCATAAACCATACTAAGTAAAGTAGTCTACACTACTTCCCCCTGGAAGTTGACATGGTAACATCAAAGTCAACTAAGTCCCAGATGTACACATTTTCCCCCATGATAGTTGCGAACTCTCGGAAGCATCATTGTCGTGTACGTCCATATACTTGAGAAGTTCTTGTCATAAGCAACAATCTTGAAAAGTTATGAAAGACATTGAAGAACTTTGAAGGATTTTGCTTAGACTGTAAAGTACCATTGTCATTCTGTAGCTTCAAATTTCTCGTGAGAATTGCTGATTATATCTCAACCTTTAAACTCTCTGGCTAATTTACCAACCTCGTATTCTGTCGGCTATTGTTGTGACCACTTGGTGAAGTAAACCCGATATACCAAACTTGAAAATGAAGTAAAATCCCCCAAATTTGTTACTTAATCTTGCACTGTTTTTGATTGAAGAACGGTGCAAGATTAAATCTATAAGTACTCTATACTCAATCAGAAAAGTATAAGAAGTACAACACCTCTTGACATTATCCACATCGACATCTGCGTGTGACACTGAGTACTACAATGTAACTCCTTTAAGTGATAGCTATAACTCGTGAGCACTACAATGTAACTCCTTACATCCAAAAATAACTAGATAATCCAAGTCTCAATCATAGCTGTATACGTTCAAGCAAGTCATCAATCGATAGATTGGGTTTGAAGAAAAGGGGTAGAAACTAGAAGGAAGTCTCAATGATGAAATAAGTAGACGCCTTCGTGAAACCCAACTTCAATCTCAAATAAGGGATACCAAATCATCTTTGTGATCACTTGTCATCGTAGTTCGAATCTTTAGCCGTTTGTCGTTTAGTGAATCTTATTCGGATCATTTTTAGTGTTATGTATCGTGTTTGTTGTGTTGTTTTTGAAATCAATTAACGTTCACGGGATTTTACAAGTCTATGATTTAAACTGTAACAAGAATCGACTTTTATGGGATTTTACTAAATCAAGAAAAAACCGTGTATAAAAAATGTTGTTGGTGAAATCGTTGTTGAAATTGAAGTACGCGAGCTTTTGTTGATGATTAATGAGCTTACGAGGACAAACGGTGCACAACTGGTTAACTTGGAAGGGTTAAAGGTTAAATTCTGAAAATAAGGATCAATGGTGCAACGAAGTTTCAACTAAGAGGGTTAATTTGTAACAAAAGGACATGAAGTGAATTAATCTTGAAACATAGGGGTTGCATGTGCTAATTGCCAAAAGTTGGTATTTAATAAAACCAAATTCCCTCCTAAACATCTTCTTTTTCTTTTCAAAACTTATAAAAATGGAACGTTTGTAATTTTTATCTCGCGGACTCGTATGTTGATCGTCGGTTCAATGTGAATATACCACGATGATCGAAATGAGTTCACGATCGCAATGGTATATGAAAGAAGTCCCGTAGTTAACCGACACTCGAAACTGAAAAACTCGAAAATTACTTAGTTGTTCGGTTCACACTATCTTTATAGTTGTTCGGTTGTCACTATCGTCTTAGTAGTTCGGTTCACAAGTTGTTTGGTTCCAACAAGCTTGTCAATTGTTCGGTTTGAACCGGAACAAGTTGTTCGGTTCACACATGAAATGAGTTGTTCGGTTGCTCAAGCTTTTGAGTAGTTCGGTTGACAAAGAAACAGGTAAATCGGTTGCAAGTAGTTCGGCTTCACTACACAACAAATCCGTACAACGTCCTTGTTTTTGTCTTGGGTACAAACCAACAAACACACATCCTTGTTCTTTTGTCTTCAAACCGTTAAGACCACAAGAAGATAAGCTCAAAGATAAGCACAACAAATAAGATGTGAAGCCGTGAGAATAAGCTACTTAGAGGAGAACAATAAGCCATAAAACGAGTAATGAAAGTTTTGTGCTTGTTTAACCCAACTAAACTATGGAAAAAACTGAAAACAAAAAAATGTGACATTGAAGCTTGGACAAAAAGAAATAAAATAGAAAAACTAAAAGAAAATCAAAAGCACCTAATGATTATGAACAACTATAATAACATGTGATCAAAACAAAAACCCATAAAAATAAGCAGACATCACCGTAAGCCCAAGATGGAAGTAATATAGTTTTGAAGCCCAATTTAAAATAAGCTTAAAGAAAAAATAAGAAACAAATAAGCTTAAAGAAAAAAAAGCCGAAACCAACAATAAGCTCAAATAAGCTCACAACAAAAACCACAAACACAACACACATGAATACAATACACCCCCGGTTAGCTCTTGATACCAATTGTTAGGAATAAGAAGCACTAGCTAACTTTGATCTAGAGGTCGGGGAGGATTAAATAAGAACTTAGCCATTTTATTTAGAGAGAGAAAAATGAAAGATGTGTACGTGTTTTAGAGAGAGAAAGAACACACACACACTTTAGTGAAATAATACAAATAAATCCTCACCCCTCCATAGAAGTATGGAGGGGGTATTTATAGGTTAAGACAAGGGAAACTATTCTAACTTAACAGTTCTAGTCCTTGCGGGTCTTGCCAAATGATAACTAGTGTAATTTTGGATAAGTCAACATATTTTAAGGCTAACAATTAGCCATGTTCAAAAATATGCTAAAAGGTAACACCCTCCTAGTAGGATCAACATTGTTAAAATTCCATCAGGAAATTCATAACAACGTCCACGTTATGCTCAAAACTGGGATGTCGACTCCGAAAATTCAATCACATATACCTCATAACATATATAAGATAATACAATTACCAAAATAGCAACACCACCTCTTAAGTTGTTCAAAATCGTGTTCTGTTCGTTTTTGGCACCCTCACGGATCTACGGATCCTCCTAAGGAGATTCGTCCTTTGTTTAGGTGGATTTGTGTCTCAGTCAGCCTTACCCTACATTTAAATTATTGGACCACTTACCTATTCTCCTCCAATAAAACAACTTCACCTAACATTGCTACCACCTAACATTGCTACCACCCAAGATTGCACTTCCTGCCAACATTATTTCAAGCCATAATTGATATAGATCCATCATCTTCATGATACTAACAATCAATATTGTAAGTTTTCTCATTTCATTTTTCAATTTTGAGTCTTTAATTTGCATCTTTGCACAAAAACTAAGATTTGGATGATAACATTGTTCTCATCTTAAAGTACACAAATCTATTGTTTGAACATCACAATTATTATTCAATAAATGCACGCAATGCATTGAAACATAAATTTTTCTTAAAACCCCAAATCACACTTTATTTAAAATAATCATTCTTGCATTGCTAATACAAATCAAAAATGATTTTTGTTGATAAAATATAATGCCTAAAAACATTACAAATATTTTTCACATCTTTACGTTTTGATAATCACAAAATATAAAAACGTTCAATGTAAAATTAAACGTAAACAAGTAATTAGTAGTAAATTTTCATTTCGAAATTTATATCACTTCAAGGTATGAATAAATAAATGTTTAATGCATTTTATGATCAAAGGAAATTTTTATTCAACCTCACACTTTTATAAAATGTTGTAAACATTTTTATAAACATTACAAAACATTTTCTACAATTAAAAGAAATGTTTTATTCAAAATAAACATTTTGAAATTCAAATTTTCGGACCTAAAACGGCTAGAAAAGTTCCAGAAAATTCCCCCTACACAAAAGACAAACTGGGGAGCCCCTAGTCTAGGGCGGCCCCCTTAAATACACGGGCGGCCCCCTTAATTTTAAGGGGACCGCCCACCTATTTAAGGGGACCGCCCATAGACTGACGCTCCTCCAGTTTGTCCTATAAATACTGGACTTTTCCCCACTATTTTCTCACCTTTTGCACTCATTCTTTCTGTTCTAAAACAGCCCACACATCTCACTAAAATCCTTTGATCATTTAATCATAAAGCTTTGTTTCCAAGTGATCCAAGCTCAATTCCTCAAGTGCAAGAGAAGAATACTTCCATCATCAAGTGAAGAAGTATTACACCTTTGTGTGTTGTTACAATCTTATTGCATCCATACCATAACTTGTAAATCAATTGTATATCTTGTATTTGTGTGTAGTAGCTAGATCTTGGCGATCTTTGTAAGTATAGTTAGATCGTGGTGATCTTACCAAGTAGTGTTAGATAGTTGTGATCTAAGTAGTGTGGTGAAGTGAAGTCTTGAAGTTGTGAAGAAGTCTTGAAGTTGTGAAGAAGTCGTGAAGTTGTGAAGTCGTGAACAAGTAGTGAAGTCGTGTTGTGATAGATTGGTTCTAGCTAAGATTAGAACTCGACATTTAGCTTTGTGTCGTAAATTCGGTGTAAGCAACGTTGTGTACGGTTTTCTCCGCCATAAGGGAGTTTGTTGACATAGTGAAGAAAACTCTCGAGTTTGGTGCTCGGGGAGTGGAGTAGGGCGAAGAGGTGCTTCGTTACCGAACCACTATAAATCCTCGCGTTGTGGTTTGATTGTTCTTACTCTTATCTCTTGTCTTACATTATTTTTTTCATAATTGTTTAGATAAGCATATTGTTTATATTGTGCAAGTATTGAATTCACATAAAGTCGAATCTAGAATTTTTACAAACACCTTAAAACCTTAAATTAAAAAGCGGTAAACTATTCAACCCTCCTTTTAGTTTTCCGTAATTTTCACTAAAAATGATGATCTCATGAATGATCTTTTAGTACATACAACTAATGTATTCTCTTAACTCATTAAATTTAGAGATAAGGCAAAAATAGTTGTGCAAAACGTTAATTTATGTATATACAAATTATGTATACTATGAGCTTCAAATCGCACTTCTACATAACTTATAAAAGACTCATATAAATAAATAAGTTATAAATTATATTTGCTAATTAATAGGTCCAATTATGCTTGGAATAATGAAACCCTACTACAAAAGAACCAAAACCTACATACCAAAAATCCATCACTTAAACTCCACTCCAAAAGATGTCAAAAACTCATTCAAAGTCCTTCAAAATCGTTTCATTCATAAAAGAAGACACGTCAAATCATCCTTCACCTTTGGAAACGACATAGTCGAACAATTCAAATCTATTCAATTCGATTGTCTTCTTACTTTGAATGGTCATATTTTTCCACGTTTTATCATCTAGTTCTATCGTAAATTCCAACTTATTCGCAATGTGAATGATATGTCTCTCTCTATTGGTTTCACCATTAGAAACAAAGATTTCATCATGTCATTTGAAAATTTTGGTAAGATCCTTTAAATTCCTTTTCAAGGAACTTGTGTCTTCTTGAAGGAATGCTCACTTGAGCTTCATAATCCAACTCATGAAAAACACATCTTCTATCAAAGCAACATTCCAAACATCTTAGATGTTATCAGTAGAACCTCCATGCCTTCAAATCATCAAAATCATTCAAACCCAAGCATTGTCTATCGCGATGATCTTCTTCTCAATATAAAAGATTGGTGATGTGTTTCAAAAGCTTTAAATTTATAAAACTGAAAATACCGCTTTATTATATGGAAAAACACGAGTAAAAGTATAACCTATGTATGTAGTATAATCCTTTTAGGTAAGAACAGGTCATCCATAGGGATTTGCGTAGTGTTTAAATAATCAAATGAAAAATTAACTTTAACAGACTTAAAATAAACTTAACTGAATTCAATAATGAGAAAGATGACTACTCGGATAATTTCATATAACTCATAAGCAATGGTGATAGTTATGATCTTAAACTTAGGATTTTAATTTATAAAAAGGTTTTCTCGTCACAATTTTTTTTCACAAATTAACTTGTTTAACTTAAGACTTATATTTAGCTAACTCGATCAAATGTGTCACTCAAATAATCTAGTTACTATTATCTCGAATCTATTTTTTTTATCAAATAACATAGGTGGATTTCTCGTCACAAATGATAAATATCATAGACAAATCTTTAAAACTATATAATTCACAATGGGGCTTTTGACTTATACCGGTGTGAGTATATAATCAAAGTTGACAAACAAAGTTTATAAGATGGGACACGATAGGATTTTAACATAAGCTTAAGATTAACAAGATCATAATTATACCAAATGCTTGTTCATTATATTATTTTCACTGAGTAGTCATGAGAGATTTAGCCTCTCGTGGCTATGAAGTTCATAACAAAATTAAGTGAAATAAAAAGAAACATACTATATCCGGGTAAGAATATGGATTAACTCTACCCAAAACAAGTATGGAATCATAGTACAACCTTTATTTTACTAAAACTATATTGATGTTCTTCTTCATTCTTCGTGGTTTGATCTCCAATCTTTAAAATATTGTAGTATTTATGAAGGGGATGAAAGAAATGGAGTGAGGGAATGATAGGATAAAGTGAGGAATGAGTTTGAGATGTGAAAAAGTGTATGAAATTCGTCTTTATTTATAGGCTGAATTTGGGTGAAAAGTGCGGCGCTCAAGAAATATTGTGCGGCGTACTTTGGGTGTTAATGCGATTATCATTTAACTTCATTAAATTCTCATAATTAGGATAAGAAGTGCGGCACACAAAATTATTTATGCAGCGTACTTAAGGAGTAAATGCGTTCTTCAATTAATAGTCTTTAATTCTTGGACTCGGTAAGAAGTGCGGTGCACAAGGGAAATGTGCGGCGTACTTTGGGTCTTTTTTCAGCTTTAACACTTTCTTTTCTTCTATCTTGCTTTTCAATAACTATAAACACTTGAACTTTGTTCCTTTTGAACTCGGGATATCTTCAAGTGAACCTGCACATAATTCATGCTATTTAGTATCAAAAGTTCACGAGAAATGATAAAATATACATAAATAACACCGCTAAAAACATGTATAATTAAGGCGATATCAAATCCCTCCACACTTAGCTGTTGCTTGCCCTCAAGCAATTAAAGCGAGAAAAATAAGATCATTTATCGTGACGTGGAGAAAATTTGGATTTCACAAGTGTATACTGGTTAGATAACTTTTCAGGCATAAACACATAACATAGCACCTTACAAAGGAATGTGTTTGATTTTTAATTCACTCGATCTACTCAGATAGGGTTTATAATTGTCAAGACACTCAGATGCGCAAACATAATCTAGATAGCTACCATAGGCTTGTACTAAACACATAAACATGACCGATGGGGGCGTGAGCACCAGACAAAATCTCAAAGGGGCAGAACTTGATACTGATGATGGTGAATAGCATATACTGATCTCTTGTGCCGAAACTTAAGCCTTAAATTTTAAGCTTTTATTTTTCTCTTTCTTTTTTTATACCATGTGATAACTAAGGTTGGCACGTAACTTCTTTCTTTTAACTTTGATTTTTCAGTAGAATAACACTAAAACGGAGTGCTGCAGATACTGGAGCTTACTGGATTTATAACACCTCATAACATATGATTTTTTCTAGAAATTAATCTCAATGCGGTCTAGTAAATGATGATCAAGCATAATTTCTAGAGTTACTAAATTACCGGCTCACTCATATAATTTTCAACCAATACCATTGCTCCAGAAAAGGCGATAAATTACAAATACACAACCGTAACGACGGATGAGACACTTGAAATTGTATTCAAACCTTAACTCGAACAAGCTAAAGGCATCAATTATCTTAGGTACCAAAGGTGGATACCCGAATTTTTAAGGCTTTTAAACTCACAATTTAGTGGACTAGTTTTGTGCTAGTTATAGAGTTAATCCGGTTGGACTTGCCTTACTAAGAGCATATTTTATATTTAAAAGAAAAGCAAATATATATTTTTTAGAGATTTTCATAAAATATTAGTTGAGAAATTTTTGGCAAGGCAAACATGGAGGGATATGATTAATGTTTCCTATTTGGCTCCCCTCCACACTTAAGTTGAACATTGTCTTCAGTGTGATAACTGATAAACTAGAAAATAGGGAAAATTAAGGGAAAACGGTACTTCCTGGGGCATAGAGAAATGTAGCTGTGAGATAGCTATCTTCGAGCACATGCCATAATTTTCCAGGCTTAAGCTATATTTATTACCTGCAAAAGAAAACATATAAAAGCGCACAAAAAGAAAATAATTTTTTGTTGATTTAAAAAAAACTAAAAATAGAGTAGATGAGTGGAGTTGTACGGAGGAGGAACTCCTCCACACTTAAATAAAGCACGGGTTGCCTCCCGAGAAGCGTTTAATTTTTAAGAGAGTCGTTAGCTAGACTCCTGCTTCTGAATTTCATTCTTTCAGAAAGAAGGGAGTGACTGCTTCCCTTTGGTCATTATAATCTTCTTCTTCATGATATAGCTTCAGTCTGTGGCTGTTAACAATGAATGTTTTTCCATCTTTTCCATATAGTTCAACATATCCGGATGGATATTGGTGTTTTACTATGTATGGTCCTAGCCAGTGAGATCTGAGTTTTGGTTGTTTGAATTTATATTTTGAGTGGAAAAGCAAAAATTTGTTTCCATGTTTGAATTCTTTTCTCATTTTGAGTTTTCTGTCATGCCAGACTTTGGTTCTTGCATTGTATAGACGAGAGTTGTCATGGGCTTGATGTTTGAATTCATCTAACTCATGCAATTGAAACATTCATTTCTCACCAGCAGCAATGAGATCTGGGTTACACTTCTTCAGGGCCCAGTATGCAATGTGTTCAATTTCAAATGGTAGGTGGCAGTTCTTCCCGTATACGAGTTTGTATGGTGTTGTATTGGTTGGTGTCTTGTAAGCAGTATGAAAAGCCCACAAAGCATCATCAAGTTTTCTTGACCAGATAGCAGGATTATCTTTAACAGTTTTTTCAAGAATTCTTTTAAGAGCTCTATTCGTGTTCTCAACTTGACCACTTGTTTGAGGGTGGTATGATGTAGAGAATCGGTGGTTAACTCCATATCTTTTCATGGTTTTTTTCATTATCTTGTTGCATAAATGAGTTCCTTAGTCGCTTATGAGAGCTTTGGGCATTTCAAAACGGCAGAATAGTTTCTTCGAAAAAGTAATAACAACTCTGGCATCATTTGTTGGTAGAGCTTGTGCTTCGACCCATTTAGATACATAGTCGACAACGACTAAGATATATTTGAATTTGTATGATTTCGCAAAGGGTCCCATGGAATAAATACCCCACATGTCAAAAAATTTCGCATACTTGAATGCTGTTTAAGGGCATCTCATCACGTTTTGAAATATTTCCTGTCTTTTGACATGCTTCGCAAAGGCAAACTTGAGTATGAGCTTCTTTGATGATGGCTGGCTAGTAAAAACCTGAGTCTAAAACCTTTTTTGCTGTTGTATTTGGTCCATAATGTCCATCGATGGGTCCGTGGTGACATTGATCTAAAATTGTTTGGATTTCTGGTCCAAAGACACAACGTCTGATCATACCGTCAGAACATACATTGAAGAGTTAGGGTTCCTCCGAGAAGTAGTGTTTGAGGTCAAAGAAAAATTTCTTGTTTTGCTGGTACGTCATTCCTTTAGGTATGGTATTGGTATGTGCTTAATTACACATACCATTTACCTAGGAAAACGTGCTTAAAAGACTAAAAACATACCAAAAATACATTGTATTTGTGTGTTTTGCATTTGTATTATGTAGGTAATGGATATCTAAGAAAAGGACAAAAATCGAAGCCAAAACGACAAAACCGAGCACGAGAATTGAAAGAGCGTGAAAAGGCAAAGTAAAAAAGTCAAAGTCAAAGTCAACCAAAAAGTCAACCCGACAAAGTCAAAGTCGAAGACGAAGCCAAAACTAAAGAAATACTTAATGGGCCAACCCGCACCCATCTAATGGGCCAAGACAGCCCATTAAGCAATTATATCAAGACTTGTATAGGCCTTATATGATAAAAAGGCCCAAATTCCCTTATATATCAAACCTGGCCAAAACAGTTAACTAGGCCCAACTCCTTAACAGCCTACCATTAACGATGTTAGTGTTATATCACCACAAGGACATTCCTTGCAAACACACCTGCTAACCTCAAGGACTGAAGTTGCCAAATCCCTTATAACCATTAACACCACAAGGACCATACATGCAATAACCTTATATGAGATGAGGGGCCAATTTTGCCAAACCCAAAAACTTATACCCTGCACCCATATTAAACCCATTTCCCACCAAGTCACTGTACATCTCTTTCACCATTCACGTGCTACTATAGCAACCTGCTACAAACAGCCAAAACTTTACCCCATCACTTCACTTCACCCCAAAAACACCTTGGCAATCCCCACTCACCCTATTGGTTAAAGGGTTAAGCCAAGAACATAGAGGGATGTGATTATTGGGCTTGATGAACAAGCAAAATGGAGGGTCAAGATTAAGCTTTTGAAGTCCTCACACAAGAAGCACAACAAGTACAAGTGCTGGCTTATTCGAATATATATAGAGGCTTATTTCTATTTTGTAAAAAAAAAGTAACTAGGAGTAGTTTAGTAGATAGCTTAGTTATTTTCTAGCTTATTTGTATTTTCTTTATAGTCTTTTAAATTCAAACCTTGTAATGTTGTTATCTTAACGAAAATTTTAGTTTTTTAAAGGGTTTTTTGTTGGGTAGGTGTGTAGGTGGTGGTTGTTTTATATTATTTGAGGTAGTTGGAGTTTGGGTGGTTTGTTTTTGTATTTTTTTTTGGGGTGGTTTGTGAGTGGGGGTGATGTGTGTGGGGGTTGTGGGGTGGGGGGGGGGTGGGGTGTGGGGTTGGTGGTGTGGGGGGTTGTTGGGTATGAGTGATGATGTTAGTTAGGTTAAGATTTTGTTGATCTATGTTTAGTGGGTGTTGTGGAGTTTGTTTGGAGTGTTTGGTGTGTTGTGTGGTGGTTGATGTTTGGTTTTTGTGTTTTTTTGTTTTTTGAAAGGTGTGTTTGTTGTGTGGTGATTTGTGTGGTTTTTGCTGGTTGTTTTTGATGGTTTTTTTTGGTTTTGGTTGAGATGATTTGGGGCAGTTGTTATTTGATGATGTGTGTATTTTGTTTTTGTTGATTTTGATGGTTGATTTTTAATGTGTTTGTGAAAGGTGATGTAGGTGGATAGGATTGTTTATGTTTGTGTAGAATGGAGTTTGTGTTTTAGGGTTTGTTGTGATGGGGAAATTGAGGGAGGTGTTTATGGGTTGGAGTTAGGGTAGTTAGGTGGTAGGGGGTGATGGGGGATTTTGGTGGTAGGTTTTGGGTGATGTTTTTATGGGATTTGTGTTATAGTGTTTTTATTGTTTTTGTGGTGTGTGAGTAATGTTTGTTAGTTGTTTAGTTTATTTGATGAGGATGTTCGTCAAAGTCTTAAATATTATTCTTTATGATGATATTTGGTATGGAGAGTGAACTTCTTATTTTAAGGATAGGAACTTGGTCTAATTTGGGTAAAAAACCTGATGTAGGGGAGTCTATTATAATGCACAATTGGGATAGGCTGTATTGTGGCATTCCTGTAAATGATGCTAATGGGTAGAATATGGTGTCTGTATTCTGGGTCTAGTGAATATTGAACTGTAAGATTAGGTATTAAAACTAAGGTGCAAATCTGTTTTACTGGTGTTCTAGGTGATGAAGAAGAAAGTAATATAGGTCTAGAATAATAAATCTTTGTCTGGGATTCATCCCTGTAAAAATTCTCTTGATAAGAAATCTGGTAGATGATTATTCTCTCCTTTAATATGTTCAATAGTAAAATCAAAATTACTTAAAATAGCCTTGCCACTAGGCAAAAAATTTGTTTAGAAATCAATTTCTTGACATCTTTTTCAATAATAAATTTTAGCTGATAGACAATCAATTACGTAATAAACAAAGGGTTTTCATATATAGATATCTTCAAATTTTTTAATGTTTAAAACAATACTTAAAATTTCTTTTTTGATAGTAGAATAATTCTTTTGTGTATCATTCCAAGATCCAGAATAAAATCTAACTAATTGTTCTGTCTTACTATCTTTTAGTTTTTGTTTTAATATACCTCCATAACCTATGTCGCTAGCGTCTGTTTCAACTATAAGACTAGCCTCAGGATGTGGTATATTTAAGCAATGGCGTAATTCTATTTGATTATCTATCTTTTAAGGTTTTAACTATCATTTGTAGTTCTGTCATTCCATGGATTTAGGATTCTTTTTAAGTCTATCATATAAGGGTTTACATATACTTCCTAGATCTTTAAAGAAATCATGAATATAATTAAGACATCCTAAAAATCTTTGTAATTGTTTTTTGTCTTTTATTTCATCAGGGAATTTATTTGTAAATTCTAGACTTCTATCTATAGGTTTAATGGTTCCTTGAACTATATTATGACCTAAAAATCTTATTTCTGTTTTACATAAACTTATTTTTGTAGGTGAGACTGCTAAACCATTTTTATATATCGACAGGGCTTACCAACGCAGTCATGAATTCATGAATACAAACTTTATTCTTTCTTGTTCAATACAAAGGGAGTAATTACAACTCATAATTAAAAGATATCAACCTTATCATTATTCGAAACAAATGGCTTTGATACCAATACTGAACAAGACCAATGATCAACTAAATTTAATAAGTTTATAATAACAATAAACTAATGGTTTAAAATAACCATTATATACTACATAATAGAACTAATCCAACATGTAAGTATTTATAATACTTTCTAAATTCTTTAACGGCTTTACTAGAAAATAAGTTTATACTTTGATGATCTTGTAATAAAGGTAATGTTTTTTCAGTAGTTTTAATAGAATAACTTTGAAAAAATTCAAAAGACCCAATTTTATAAAGAGTTTTGACATCTTGCTTAGGAATATGGTTCTAACAATATAGTATATATAAAATACTAGGCAAATCCAAACTCTTCACCCTTGACCAAGGTAAAAAGTCAAGACCTACCTAGAAATAAAATATATAAGAGAATCAATGATAAAAAGATTCCGGAAGTATGATTCCCGGGTCGTATGTCCCAACGAGGCTGCAATTGAAAGTTGATCTTGGTTTGATTGAGATTGAGTGAGAATGATTTTGATTGATTATAAGTCCTAACAACTACGGGAAGCAAAATTAGGTATAAGGAAACCCTAAATTACAATCTAATAGAACAAAACCTAAAACGGGCATGGAAAATGAGGGGAAAAACCTAAATTATGCAAAATTTTAACCCTACCAGCAGGAATGATGCACTACCAGCAGAAACGACAATACTACCAGCAGAAACGAGGCTCTACCAGCAGAAACGAGGCTCCAAAACGGCTGATTTTAAAAAATCGTTTTTAGCCAAAACTCAAAACACGAAAGTTGTCCGGGACATGTTTTTAAGCAACTTTAATAAAGGCACCTTATAAAAATAAGCACTCAATAAGCCCCAAAAAGCCAAAAGAGCTGCTGATTGCAGAAAGTTAAGGTTTGGACTTACTTTTAGTAAATAAGCTGTAAAAAGCTCAAAATTAAACCAAAATGAAAAAGGAAAGATGTTTTGGAAAGCTTATATGTTGCTTAATCTGATTCCAAAAAGCCTTTTCAACCAAAAACAACTTAACTCAACTCAATTTGCATCAAAATATAGTAAACTCTAACTTTTTCTAAAATAAGCCAAAATGAAAATAAGCTAAAATCCTAAATAAGCCAAACTGAAAAGTGTGCTTTTGGAAATAAGCTCACTAATGAGTCCTTATTAAGCCCACCTATTCACTTTTTTAAATAAGCCATTTGAATAAGCACAATAAGCACAAATGACTAAACTACTATTTTTTTGATTTTACTGAAAATAAGCACTTTTGAGCTTAAAAATGAGCAAGCAATTGGATTCTTATGATGATATAAGCTAAAAACAGATTGAGATTTAAGCTCAATGAACAATAATTAAGACTCAAAAGATATTTTGAAACACTAAATAAGCCAGAATGAGCTTATGAAAAAGCTAATTATCCCTTTTTTTAACTCTCATGCAGATTCTAACTTAAACTTTAAAACACATTTGCACATTACAACAACACTTACCCAATGCATATAAACACTTAAAATTAATATGCAAACAAAGCTTAATATCTACTTTAAGCTAAAACTCAAAAATAAGCACTTCTACTTAAGCAAAATTCAACAGGTTCACAAATAAGCTAATATAAACTTGGAAATTGAAATTCAACAAATAAAAACTTGATTAAACAGCTTATAAGACCTAAATATAGCTAAATGAAATTTATCAAATGACCACAACCCATTCAAGAGCCAAAATGACCCATTTTCAGCCTTGACCCAAACACCCCTTTAAGATTATGAAATCCATTTTTAAAACTAATTTTAAGAGATTTAGGCCAAAGCTTTTAAAGACAAATGATTATATGAACATATTAAGCACTAATGAACCATTTTCAACAGAAATTAAGCACTTAGATAAGCTGAATAAGCAAAAGGCAATTTTAGCTAAAAATGACATATTAAAAGAACAAGTATAAATAAATGATACAAAAGCTTAAACCAAGGAAAATTAAGCATATATTAACACTATTAAGCAAGATAAGACAGAAATAAACAATAATAAGCAATGCTACAGTAACCTTAAAGAAAAGTGCAAGAATTAAATAAGAGACTTACAATGAACCTCTAGCTAAACAAGAGGAACCCAAAAGGGCAGCTATAAGCTCCCTAGCTTATTAATAAGCTAGGGTATGAGTCCATTTGGTTTTCCATTACAACCAACTTCCAAAATGCTTTCCACAATTCAAATGCAAAGGTAATTCAGGTTATTAAACTGGTTTGCAGAATTTAAACTTAGTTAACACTTATTTAGCTCAAATAAAGAGCTTAGAGACTCTTCAGAGCTTATGAGTAGCTTTAAAACAAACTTAAGGTAATGTAAACTTAGAACACGAATTGCAAAACAAACTGAAATTTCATTAAACTTGGAACTTTTACAAATTGCAGAAAGGAAAAAGTTTTTTTTTTATATTAAAAACTAAAAATTACACACTGCCTTACATGGCTCACTAGCCCTATTTATACAAAGAAAAAGGTAAAAACAAGCTGAAGTCTTCTGTTTGACTTTCATTGACTTTTCTTTGTTGAGCTTGACTGTGTTTGTTTGCTGAGTATAAAGCTTCCTTGTGCTAGTATTGTGAGTATAAACTCACAATATATCCTGGCCCTTAATTTCCTTGTATTTTCTCTCATCCCTTGGATCGAAAATGCCCTTGGATTGCCAACTTGGCATTGTGGCCATGTGGGGTAAGTGGGAAGGTTTTGTCAAGTGGTTGATGGAGTGTTGCAGGGTAGAAGTATAGGAGCAAAACAGGGTGCTGGCTGGTTTTGGTATTGGCGGGAAGATTGGGAAAAGGTTTATACAAGTTGGGTTGTGACAGAGGGAGGTTGAAGATGATTAAGGGTATGTTTGGTTTGTGTACAAGAAAAGCCCCTCCACATCTTTCTTCTTTTCATTCTCTTTTTCCCCTTTCTTTCTTTTATAAATGAAGTTTCCCAAATTGGCATAATCAGCCCCTGTGGCTTATATTTAAAAGGATAAAGGACATTATTGCTTTTGGCAGTTTTGGCCCTTAGGCTTATATCTTTAATGATTTTGCAAATTCAGCCCCTGTCTTTGTTTCCTTAATAATATAACTTAGGGGTTTGGCATTTTTGACCCCTCAAGTTATATTTTTCTTTGCTTTTTCTTCTCGGAGTTGACTTGACTTTGATTTGGCTTCGTCTTCACACACTTTTCCATCCCGTGTCTGGTTTTGTCAATTTTTGCTTGGTTTTTCGTCTTTTTGTGAGATATCCATTCCTGCACAACACAATTAGCAAAACAAGCATATATTTGGCATTTTGAGTCCGTTTTTGGTTATTTTAGCTCGTTTTTAAAGGTAAAAGGTATGTGTAATTAAGCACATACCAATTACAAAGACGTCTGGATCTACGAATGAAATAAGGATGTACCATCGGTTGATGAGAAACCATGGACTGACACTGGAGTTTGGATAGAACCAAAGCCAGTCATACATACTTAGAAGCCTTTCAATTATAAAACTGGGTGTTCGGAATGGCCAACATGCAGTTGGATGAATGATGGATACTGCAATGGAGGAAACTTTCCTGGAACATTTATTATTGAAAATCAACTCCGTTATCAAGATTACGAGTGGTACGAAGCTTTGGAAGATAGTGAGCTTAAAGATGAAGCTTTAAGAAACAAGACTATCATGGAAGGATTTATCAAAGATGATGATGATGAGTCAAGTTATGAACAAATGAGACGATGGGACATATATACAAACTATGATGATACTTATAAGACAAATCATGATGATAATGAAAGAGAAGAATTATGTGAAGTTCATGAGCCACTAGTATGCACGATACAAAGATTTGAGATTATCAAGTATTCATTTAGACAAGGCGAAGAATATGTTGCTATTAAAGAAGATGGATACGACAATCTAGCAAGAACAAGCAATAATGCATGTCGTACGTATCAAGAAATATTTCGTATGATAGACGAAGGATGGATGGTGACTAAAGCTGATTAAAAAGGAAGCTGAAGAAAAGTATAGCTTAAAGACTTCGCTGTAAACAAAAGTGCTTCCTAGGAGACAACCCGGAATGTTATTTAATTTTGTTATCGAGTCTGTCTTCTCAGACTTCAATACGGCGTATCCGTTCCACCCCATACGGCGTATTGATTGTTTGGACGTTATCAGTCTTTACTTTTTGATGCACTTGAAAAACATTATTGTCAGTTCTGCGAATACGCCGTATTCATTAACTTAATACGTCGTATCCACAGTCTGACCCGTATTTAGTTTGTTTTAGTTTAGTTTAAATTAACCATAGGTACCAAGATAAGAATGCACCTGTTTTTCCT
>BQNB010043977.1:11180-24342 GCA_026074375.1 Tanacetum coccineum
ATGAGACGGGACTATTGTTGATATGGTTGATGATTTGTTATTATGTGTTACTTGTGCAAATATTAGTTGATTTAGTCAATTGGACTAGTATCGAAAGTATATTATGCAATTGTTGAATGTTGTATAAGACTTGCTATTTTCTATTACTTACTAGGGCGTAAAGCGTATGTTTTAGTTGTTGAACGTTTTATAGGTTTATTTGGATCATGGTAAGGTCTTGGTTAAAAGCCTTAGGATTGGAAACAAAAATGGAAGCATTTGACCTTTGTATATTAGCAATCAAAAATAGAGACTGTACTCGAAGCAAGTTGAAATCTCAAGTGTCGTCAAGTTATAGTCTTTTAAAAAGTAGTCTTTTGAAGTGTTTTATTTGTTAATATCAAACTTGCAGATTTTATGGTATGTAAAGGTGTTATGTACAATTTTTGTTTTGATGAGTATAAAGGGGTGTTTGATATAACACCCGTATTTTGTAAGGTTAGGTTTCACTTGTCATTTAAGCCAAGTTTGTACATAATTTTTAAATATATGATGTTTGAAAGATATTTGCAATATTTCGTGATTTATCAAGTCTTGAAAGTACGTTTTCCATAAAAATGACAAGTGCATACATGTTGTTTTAGTCGTCGGTTAAAGCATGTTCGTGTAAAAAATCGAGTCTGGAAAGGGGTGTTTCATTCCTTTAATGGGTAAAAGGATTGGTGTGAAATGGTGTAAATTAGGGGTGAGCATCGGGTCATAACCGACCCGAACCTACTAAAACCGAAACCGACCCGAAACCGATTAATAGATTTTTGCAAATCGAAAACCGAACCGATTGAACCCTATATAAATTGAAATCGAACCGAATAAACTCGGTTCGGCTTGGTTCGGTTCAGTTTAGTAGTTCAAATCGACTAAATGTCGGGTTTGAGCCGAGCCGAACCAAACCGAATAAACCGAATTACATATCTAAAACCGAAAACCGAACCGAATAAGCTCGGTTCGGCTTGGTTTGTCGGGTCGGGTCAGTTTTCGGTTCACTTTGCTCAGCCCTAGTGTAAATGCTTAATTGATCAAATAAATTAAAATGGGTTTAAATGGAAAAATAAGTGCCTTTCGTATGCTGGCAGATTGCAAATGATTGCTTGTGTTTTATCTTCAATGCAAGTGTATTGGGCTTAGGTCTTCCTTCTTTTGAAAGATGTGGTGAAGGATATTGAGAAAATATAAAGGGCTTTTATGGTATAAAGGAGAACTAACAAAAGGTAAAGCTAAGGTTGCATGGTCTGATATATGTAAGCCAAAACGTAACAGAGGTTTAGGCCTTAAATCTTCAGAACAATGTAATAAGACTCTTCTTGCTACACATATTTGGAAAATTGCCTCTAAAAATGACTCTCTTTGTCTCAAATGGGTTAGTGTGATGAAATTGGAAGGACATGGTATTTGGATATTTGATGCGTATTTTATTTTAAAATATATATTTTTTAAGATTTAAATTTATAAAACTCGATTCACCTGACAAACGCACTAACGGGCAGAGAACCCGATCGTGAGTAGTGTAAAGATGGTAAATCCGAGGTCGTCCCAAGAGCTAAGTGTCAATTAGTTTTAATTTGAATTGTCAATTTAAAAATGGTTTGAAGTTGATTTATGAAAATAACAGAAAAGTAAATTAAGAAAATTAAAAGTAATAAAAGATATCAGGGAGAAATGCATGCTAGCCTAGCTATTTCATTACTACCGTTATAACTACATTTTCATGTGCAATGTTACACCATGGTTTCATTGGTGGTTTCTAAAGTCGACAGACCTGAATAGATATATTTAGTATATCCTATAATTCCTGCGATCCTGAATCCCCCGAAAGTCACAAAGGTAGGACAACCAGGTCACAGTGATTAATCCTAACTATCCCAAGAACTAGTCTACTAACCTATATAGATTATTAACCCTCTCTGAAAGAGTTCCTGTGCTTTTTAAGTATATTAAGTGATAGAGGTGGTAACTTGGTTAGTTCCTACACTAGGGATAGGGTGTCAAACCTACCCTAGTACCCTGCTAATTCTCATGTTCAATTGGTAATCTAATAACATGATTAAAACTACCCGCAATACTACAAAAACCTAGGGTTACACGATAGTCAAATGATATCCAATGAAACCATAATCTAACAAGAAACAAACATTATAACGATAGTAGATTCATGACTAGGCCAGCACTTGAAGTGCTTAGCCGCTCATGGCAACAACACAACAAGAATTAATAAAGGTAATCTTGGATTGAAAACTCATAATTCTTACAGATGTGGTTTATGAACGATTAAATACAAAAGTAAGATAATTGTGATGTCCCTTGGACTTCTGGTGGAATTCTTCGAGGTATAGAAGCCTTGGTCGCTTCTTAGAGCTGTGGTGGAATGGTTGATGTCGAAGTGTCTGAATGAGGCCTCTATTTATAAGTTTTGAATACTTTACGGCGTAACCTTTTAGGGGTTTACGCCGTATACTGCTGACGCGTACTTTCCATATTACAGGCTTAAAAGATGTTACGGCGTAATCAAATGTCCATGTTACGCCGTAATGCTGACTTGGATGACTCAGCCTTCCAATAATGTTACAGCGTAAACCTTGTGTGTGGTTACACCGTAATGTCGCTAAATGATGTGTCTTGCCTTGAATAGGTTACGGCGTAACACTATCGTAGGGGTTACGCCGTAATGTCTCGTAAGAATCCATATTATCTTCATTTTATCGTCCATTTCCCGTGTTTCTTGTCACATACTTGCATTTTACCTGAAAATAACTAAATAACCGTAAATGTATCGAATTCAAGTATTTATAAGAAAATTGCAAGTAAATTGACACTAAAAAGTATCAAATATTTGATGTTATCAATATTTCTATTTATAGCAGTGACAGTTTGGGGTGGAGAATGTTTCTTGGGCTGAGAAATTCCATGTGAAAATATATCCAACTGAAAAACAAAAAATGGACGTAATACCTCAGTTTGGCATGATAATTGTAGTGGTAATATAGTCTTATCAACGATTATAAGCAAAAGAGACTTATTGCTTCAAAATTGTCTGATAAAGCTACTCTTACTGAAATGGTGATTAATGGATATTAGAAGTGGCCTAGGAGATGGTTTGTAAAGTTTCATGTACTTAACAATTTACATGTTCCTCAGTTAAATACAAACAAGCAGGACTGAACTACTTGGATTACTAAATTGGGATAATATGTTTCTTTTGAAATTAGTAATGTGTGAAAGGACTTATATGTTAATGGTGTTGATGCTGACTGGGAAAAAGTTGTATGGTATTAACATTCCATCCTAAGACATGCATTTGTCTTGTGGATGGCTATTAGAGGGAAGCTTCAAACACAAGACAAACTTGTAAAATTGTATTCTAGCAGGTTTATGCAATGTGCTCTATTTAGCAAAGAAATGGATACTCACTCCCACTTATTCTTCAAATGTGACTATTTAAAATCATTATGGAGAAAAATGCAGCTAAAAGGAAATCTAGGAGTGCATAAGAATGAATGGAACAATATTATTTAAGAAATGTTTAAACTGCCTACTAGAAATAACATTTAGAGGATTCTGACGAGGTTAATCTTTGTTGCAATTGTTTATTACTTATGGTAGGAAAATGTATAATGCATTTATAGACACACTTACATTATAGTTGGTGACTTTAAAAGTCAAACAATTTGTTTTAAGAACAAGACGACTTTGTCTTATGCAAGCATAATGCAGTTAATTGCTTATGTATTATCTTTTATGCATGTGTATTAGTCCTTTGTATTTCTGCTTCCTACCACAGTGATTAAAAAAATCGAAAAGGTGTTTAAGAGATTCCCTGTGGAATTCTGGTGAACCCGGTAAACCTAGAGTAGCTTATAAGGTAGTCTGCAGGCCAAAAGAGCAAGGTGGTTTGGGTATTAAACCATTACAAAAGTGGAATGAAGTTCTGTTGGTGAAGCAATTGTGGAAAATTGAAGGAAAGGAATCAAATTGGGTAAAGTGGGTTAGTATGGCGAAGTTAAAGAAGAGAAGCATCTTGGAAATCTCAATATTTTCTAAGGGTAGTTGGGGTTGGAGGAACTTATTGGCTGTAATGGATAAAGTAAAGAACTTTTCTTTATATGAGATAGGAGATGGGAAATAGGTTTTTATGTGGCATGATAGATGGTATTTGGATAGGCCTTTGTAAGAAATCATTTCCAATAGAACCATTTATGAAGCTAGATTGTATTATAATGCTAAAGTAACTAATTTTAATTGAAAATAACAAATAGTGTTGGTGTGAAGAGTGGTATAACAGATTTCTAGTTCTAAAGTATGTGAAAGTGCATGCTATTAATGATGATGCTAAGGATAAAGTTGTTTGGACTTCTAGTAAAGGAAAAAAAATCAAATTTACTATAAATCAAGCATGGAAGGACATGAGGAATAATAAGCTGAATCATATTATATGGTTTTCACAGATGGTACCCAAACATGCTTTCATTTTGTAGCTAGTTGTTCAATGGAAATTACTAACCCAAGACAAAATGGAGAAATAGAGTCAAAACAATGATTTGAAGTGTGCTTTTGTAAGCAGTTTGTTGATTCTCATGACCATTTATTCTTCCTATGCACGTGCTCAATGAGAATTTGGAAAGATGTAGTGAAATGGATGTACAGGGGGGATTTCGATACTTTAAATGATGTGATGTTACAAATGGCTTATGATCAAAAGAGAAACTGTATAAGAAGTGTGGTTAGTAAGCTTATTATGGCTGCAATAGTGTATTTTGTGTGGTAAGAAAGAAATTTTAGAATGTTTAAACAAAACTGGAGGACAAAGGAAACTATAATTAAGATAATCCTTGATAATGTCAAACGGAAGATGCTGAAATTAAAAGTTAAAAGGTCCAGTGTCATTCTTCAAGTGGCAAGAAAATGAGGACTTCATTAGCATAATATGGCTCTGTGGGAAAACAAGCATGTTGGAATATCGACCAACAACCTGGATGCTAGAATGCGGATAGCTCGATACGAATGAATAAAAGTAACACGACAGAAAAGTAAATGACACGTAATCTTGCTCCGGGCGATTTGTTTATTAAGAACAAAGGAAAAGAAAACGGTACAACGACCCTTCCCCCCTCACCTCTTTATTGTAGAGATGAAGGGGGAAGAAAACCAACTCTAACCCGAGTTGAACTTGGCTACAATGGAGGTAAAAAACAAGTCGATCTTGAATGCCCTAGACTAAAGACATCGTATGTATATATAGAGTATATATAACCAACCTATAGAATCCTATTTGGGCTAAACTTGGGCTAAAGTTCTAATATGAATACTAACATATAACAATTTCCACTTTAGTATCATATTAGCCTTCTCCGATACGCAACAACTTCAACCAATGTTGGAACCTCGGACTAGGGAGAGCCTTTGACAATGCACCTGTAGCAATACCCGCTACTATCTTTAGCACGAATCCCGACTCTATTGTAAGTCCCTTTTGTTGATAAAATATAATGCCTAAAAATATTACTAATATTTTTCACATCTTTACGTTTTGATAATCACAAAATATAAAAACGTTCAATGTAAAATTAAACGTAAACAAGTAATTAGTAGTAAATTTTCATTTCGAAAATTATATCACTTCAAGGTATGAATAAATAAATGCTTAATGCATTTTATGATCAAAGGAAATTTTTTATTCAACCTCACACTTTTATAAAATGTTGTAAACATTTTTAAACATTACAAAACATTTTCTACAATTAAAAGAAATGTTTTATTCAAAATAAACATTTTGAAATTCAAATTTTCGAACCTAAAAAGGCTAGAAAGTTCCAGAAAATTCTCCCTACACAAAAGGACAAAATGGGGAGCGCCCAGTCTAGGGCGGCCCCCTTAAATACACGGGCGGCCCCCTTAATTTTAAGGGGACCGCCCACCTATTTAAGGGGACCGCCCATAGACTGACGCTCCTCTAGTTTGTCCTATAAATACTAGACTTTTCCCCACTATTTTCTCACCTTTTGCACTCATTCTTTCTGTTCTAAAACAGCCCACACATCTCACTAAAATCCTTTGATCATTTAATCATAAAGCTTTGTTTCTAAGTGATCCAAGCTTAATTCCTCAAGTGCAAGAGAAGAATACTTCCATCATCAAGTGAAGAAGTATTACACCTTTGTGTGTTGTTACAATCTTATTGCATCCATGCCATATCTTATAAATCAATTGTATATCTTGTATTTGTATGTAGTAGCTAGATCTTGGCGATCTTTGTAAGTATAGTTAGATCGTGGTGATCTTACCAAGTAGTGATAGATAGTTATGATATAAGTAGTGTGGTGAAGTGAAGTCTTGAAGTTGTGAATAAGACTTGAAGTTGTGAAGAAGTCGTGAAGTTGTGAAGTCGTGAACAAGTAGTAAAGTCGTGTTGTGATAGATTGGTTCTAGCTAAGATTAGAACTCGACATTTATCTTTGTGTCGTAAATCAGTGTAAGCAACATTGTGTACGGTTTTCTCCGTCATAAGGGAGTTTATTGACATAGTGAAGAAAACTCTCAAGTTTGGTGCTCGGGGAGTAGAGTAGGGCGAAGAGGTGTTTCGTTACCGAACCACTATAAATCCTCGCGTTGTGGTTTGATTGTTCTTACTCTTATTTCTTGTCTTACATTATTTTTTTGCATAATTGTTTAGATAAGTATATTGTTTATATTGCGAAAGTATTGATTTCACATAAAGTCGAATCTATAATTTTTACAAACACCTTAAAACCTTAAATTAAAAAGCGGTAAACTATTCAACCCCCTTCTAGTTTTCCATAATTGGTATCAGAGCTACGTCAAACAAGATTTTCAAAATAAATTGTATTTTAAAACTTGAATCGATCTATGGAATCGAAAAAATATTTAGAAGGACAATCTATACAAAGACCACCACTATTTGAAAGTGATGGATTTATTTATTGGAAAAATAGATTCGAAACTTATGTAAAGTCAAAAGATCTATATCTTTGGCATATTATTACCGATGGTGATTTTCCTCCTATTCAAATTAATCCCAAAACTAAAAAGGATGAAATTGTACCTTTTCATAAACAAAACGATAATCTTAAAAGGAAACTTGCTAAAAATAATGAAGCTAAAATGGTAATTTATAATACTTTACCACGTAAAGAATATGAAAGATTTTTTATGTGTCAAACCGCAAAAGAAATTTGGGATACTTTGTTAATCACTCATCAAGGTAATAATCAAGTCAAAGCTAACAAAATAGATCTTCTTGTTCAACAATATGAACAATTCATGATTCCAGAAGAGGAATCAATAGATAATGCATTTGCTAAATTTAACACTATTATTACTAGTCTAAAAGCACTTGATGAAAGTTTTTCTAGCAAGAATTGTGTAAGGAAACTTCTTAGGGCATTACATCCTAAATAACGTGCAAAAGTCACGGCGATTGAAAAATCAAAGAATCTAACAACTCTATCACTTGACAAACTCAATGGAAATTTGAAGGTTTATGAAGAAGTAATTAAGAAAGATTCCGAAACCATCAAAAGCAAAAAGAAACAAAGTAGATCTATTACCTTGAAAGCAAAAAAGGAATCTAGTGATGATGATAGCTCAACCTCCGATAGTGAAGATAAAGAATACGCCATGGCCGTAAGAGACTTCAAAAAATTCTTCAAAAGACGAGGACGATTCGTAAGACAACCACATGAAGAGAGAAAATCATTCCAAAGAAATAAAAATGACAAAAATGGCAAAGGCGAAAGAAAATTCTGTAAGTGTGGAGATCCAAATCATCTCGTCGGAGAATGTCCAAAACTATCAAGATATCAAAATCAAAAAGCGTTTGTTGGAGGATCTTGGAGTGATAGCGACGAAGATGAAGAGGAAAAGACAAATGACGAAAAGTATCTTATCACTAGTACAAAAAGTAGATTTGGTCACACATGGGCAAAGTAGAACGACCACACATTCACATATTTATGTGACCAAAGGTACCAAAAAAGACACCGTTTACTAATTAGTCACACATGAACATTTTTATCGTGTGACCATTAGAATTGTATTGCCACACATTCGAACATCATGTGGCTAAAAGTAACTGGTAATATTGTTGGGTCACATATGAATTTCGAACGTGTGACCAATACAAGTAAGTTTGAAGCATTGGTCACGATATACATATAAATAGTGACAAATATTTGTCACACACTTGAACAATGTGACTAAATGCCACATATGGTCACACTAAACGTTTTGTCACACATTATTTTAGTGTAGCCAAATTCCGTTACATATGATCACGTAACTTAATATGTGTGTCTAAAGTTTAGTTTGTGTTAGCTTGCTAAAAGCTAATGTGTTTAGTCACATTTACTTCTAACACTGTGACCAAATGGCATATATGGTCACACTAAACGTTTGTCACATAAACATAAAATTCATGTGGCCATTGGATGATCAATAGTCACACAAAATACACATTTTCTTCACTTTAAACACTATATGGTCACACTTATTAACACTTTTGGTCACTTTATGCTTAGTTGTATGTGACTAAATACTCAAAACAAACATGCTTTGTGTGACTAAATATTACAAAAGGCCACACAAACATAAAATTCATGTGGTCATTGGATGATCAACAGTCACACAAAATACACATTTCTTCACTTTAAACACCATATGGTCACACTTATTAATGAGGTACTTTCTGAAACCGAATACTTTAGTGATGACCTGTCACCCCCCCCTAAAATATCAGAGTATAATGGTATCTGAGGGAGCGTGACTTCATGATTATCATACTTCTAAGCAATACAGAACGACCTCTATATGAGACGTTTTATGAAAATGGATCACTTGAATTGGGAAATAATAAATTGTTTAACATTCAGCGGAAGCATAAAATAGATAATACAACATCGTTTTAAACAGAACAAGTGATCTTCGGATAACAAGAAAATGACAGCAATGCATGAGACTTCATATAGCATCTTCATTCTTAACACCTGAGAAAAACATTGCTAAAGTGTCAACATAAAGTTGGTGAGTTCATAGGTTTGTTTAAGCAGAAAATGTAGTGTTTATGAATTACAAGATTTCACCCGCATATGACAATATAACAGATACAAAGTCATATAAATTGCATTACTATTGTCTAAGCTCATGACACCGAAGCGTTAACATATACCAACAATGATGAATGCCCTTGCAGGTGTCTAACCCGGGACATCCGCAATCTAACTCAAATGAACCTGTGTTTGCTTGACTAATGTCAGTCCAAGACAAACAGGGATTGTCAATCCCGATAGATCTATCCATAACATTCGCGCTCACAAAGATTGACGGTTCTTGATAATTCGGGCAAATAGCAACTTGGGTTAAATCAGGACTTATGCCAATCAGTAATGAGTAATTGTACTTGTATTCACTCGTTTGAGATAAGCAATGTTCTCACCCCAAAAGATGATTTAAAACAGTAGAATATGGGCTATGAAAACTCACCTTGTTGGTAAATCATCTAAAAACTGATAATAATTCAATGCACGTCGAAAGTAACGCAGTCACACACCTAAATAATTATGACAAGTCTGAGTCTATATTCTAAACATATGCAATGCATTATGCAATTGGTCAAAGGCTTGGTCGTTTAGGAGTTGACGTTTTACGTTTTCAAGGTGTTGAATAAACCGTTGGCTCTATGAATGGCTTTAAAATTATTAGCACTCATACAGAATCTGTTAATATTATTATGCGTCACCCTTACATTTACAAGTTCATATGCTTTTATTTTTTTATAAATGTAAACAGTATTTGTATGTTATTAAGTACATATATCTTCTCATCGCGTTCGTTCGTCGTCGTTAATTGATTTGCTATAATTTATGTACTTATATTTAATATTCTTTCGTTTCATGCTTTTATTCATATTTTAAGCTCAAATAAGTTTTTGAAAATATTTTTAGTGTTAACTAAAATTTATGAGCCGAGATAAACTCGTTTACTAGTTTTAAAAGTCTGGCTCCATTGATAATAATTCTAAACCATAAAAATATATTTCCTAACTCATTTTTGTTGAAATACTGTACCCGTTAAAATAATTATACTTGTTAAAATACTATACTCGTTAAAATACTATACTCGTCAACATAGATATACTTGTTACAATAACTATATTTGTTATTAGGTTGTCAACCCATTTGAAGCTCGAACCGAGAGTCCGATAGCTACGCATGTAATGTATATCTATATATCAAGATTTATAATTCAAAGTAGCATGGATATCTTTATGTCAACTTGCCATAACTAAGAGAAAGGTACTCTTTTATATTTTACTAACTCCATCACGTGACTTCACAAAATGATTCATGTTCTGCCATTTTTCTTTTCCTTTTTGCTGTTTTAACCGACGCCACAACAGTGAGTTTTAAACTCACTGTTTTCGTTTGCATCTCCTTCACAACTAGACTCATATATATATATATTATATGTCACGTGTTCACTTGTTCTTTTCTTCTTTCTGATTCTGACGCACACCAACAGCAGGTTTGACATTCACTTTGTGGTGTCACCTGCTCCCACTCACGCACTCTTGTTAACTCATATATATAGGTTTTCTTCGAGGCTTTCTATATAGTTATCATATGTATATATATGTGTATATGAATTACATGGTTTACATCCTTTCTTGTTTCCCTTTCGTTGCTCATCAGACGCATGACAGTGAGTGTAATACTCACTGTCTTCTTCTTCATTCTTGCTTAAACAAACAGACTCAACAACTTGCAGGTTTTCGTTTTATATAATATTTGAACATGAGTGTGACTTAGGTGATTAACAAGTTGAGGGCTATGCTACGAGATACCCGTGACCTCTCGTTTCAAGCAGAAACGCAGCCCCAACAATGGGTATTTACTCGCCATTAGTCGCTTGCTAACGTGCGATCCAAGTGAAGGGTTTTGTTTCATAACAATATGCATGGCGTACTCTTTCTTACAGCGCAAAAGACGCACCCACAACGAGCAAGACTCGGCCGGAGTTTGTCTTGGGTCTCGTGGTCAAACCCAGTTGCACGTCGAAGCTACCATACGAGGGTTTCCTCGATATTGTATGCGAAAACCCTAGAGTTCATCACCTCTAACGAACAACGTGTTTGGTCATGGTATGTTTAGAGTTTTTACAAAACTTTTCATTTCGTTACTTATTTTATCCGTGTGATACATGGGTTACGAATTTCATTGTAGTTATTATTTCATGCATGGTGTGGTTTGGTTTTCGTATGCATGAGCAAGCACTAATCATGCATGCACTATCTATTGTGTATAAGCCTTACAAGGCCGAGACCTTTGGCTGGCTTGCCAAGGTCGTGCGGCTTTAGTTGCAATATCGGTCACAAGGGTAAATGTCATAGTTAAGCTAGAAAAGACTCACCGAGGTCTAAGCTCGATAGATGACGAGAAAGATGGCGGTGATGAGAGAAATTCGGACCTCCCTTGTTTTAATCCTTTAAAACCCGACGTCCGTCTAGCTTGTGCCCTTAACGAAACTTGAATTTGACTCGTACAATTTACTTATTGTTCTCAGGTTTTTAGTTGTGAGTTATTGGTCCCTGAATGGTTATGATTTATACTCGTATTATGAGATGGGTTACTGAGGTGTTGCATGTGATTGAGTACTATTTGTTTATGATACTATTTGCAATGATCATTCTTTTTATAATACTGTTGATGAATAGCTACTATTTGTGAATTGCAATTGAAATGATACTGGGACAAGAAGTATTAGGTGAATAAAATAGTTGTAGGGCATTGCATGTAAAAGTGAATGATGGTGTTAGTTCATTATTTTGAATTTCACGAACATCAAGTCGTATTTTAGTAAAATATATATATTGGCCCATTTATATTTTGTCTATTGTAGTATGAACGGGTTCACAAACAATATAGTCGTGCGACGTTGTTTCGCGTAGCGTAAAAATAAAAGATAATTTTTTTTATTGTTACGCGATCTCTAAAGTACCCTTTTTGATCCGAAATAATATGATGATTTATGCGCGTTATCATAACTCTTGACTAGCGCAAAATATTGTATATCGCTTAAAGGTAGCTTTTATTAGAAAAATAACGATACTGTTAAAATAGCTTGCGATACATACTTTGCATAACGGAACAAAAGTTCTACATTTTTCTGAGGTGTCACATCCGCCCCATGTTATGCGATTTCGTCCCGAAATCAAGACGTCATGGTAGATCGTGGATTTGTGAATAGGTGAGGGTATTTCTCCCTGAATTGGTCTTCGCGTTCCCAAGTGTACTCTAGGCCTCTACGTGTGTTCCAACGGACTTTAATGATAGGTATACGGCTTCGCTTGAGTTGCTTGACCTCGCGGTCCATAATCTCTACGGGTTCTTTAACGAAGTTGAGTTTGTCATCGAGTTGGATCTCTTCCAAAGGAATGACGAGTGTGTCATCAGATAAACACTTCTTTATATTGAAAATATGAAACACGTTGTGTACTTGACTAAGTTCTTGAGGTAATTCCAAACGGTAAGCTACTGGACCAATCCTTTCTATGATTCTAAAGGGTCCAATATAACGAGGGTTCAACTTTCCACTTTTCCCAAATCGCATTACGCCCTTCCAAGGTGCAACCTTGAGCATAACCTTATCTCCGACTTCAAATTCAAGGGGCCTACGCCTCTTGTCAGCATAGCTCTTTTGTCGATCACGTGCAGCTTGCATGCGATCCCTAATCTTGAAAATATTCTCCATAGTCTCGTAAATGATCTCCGGTCCGGTAAGTTGTGCTTCTCCAACTTCAGCCCAACAAACAGGAGAACGACACTTCCTACCTTAAAGTTGTTCGAATGGTGCAGCTTTAATGCTCGTATGATAACTATTATTGTATGAGAATTCTACTAGGGGTAAATGTCTATCCCAAACATTTCCAAAGTCAATCACACAAGCTCTTAGCATGTCCTCTAAAGTTTGAATGGTTCTCTTACTTTGACCATCGGTCTGAGGGTGATAGGCAGTGCTCAGGTTCAACTGCGTACCTAATGCTTTATGCAAGGATTGCCAAACACTCGAAGTGAAATGGCTATCACGATCGGAGATGATTGACGCCGGTATGCCATGT